>CAMOHE010006356.1:1664-24398 GCA_946598075.1 Artocarpus hirsutus
GTAATTGCTGGCATGGACGGAAGACTGAGTACAGCTTGCAGCCTATCACACTAGCTTCAAAAAGTCAAAATGGCCAAAAAGCAGAACCATTCAATCCTTTTCTTATTAGGGAATTATAAATGGGATTTGGTAGAGGAAGCAAGATTAAGTGGCTTTTAGTTATCCTTTGACTTTTGCTTTTATGTCTTCTGTTTTAAGTTTATTCACAAAACACCTATCTTTTATCTATAATTTTTTATGTCAAAACTTTTAATATAAATATTTTTAAGTTTTTAGAGTATTTTGGATAATTTATTGAGACCAAATTTACTTGCCCATTTATACCCTTTAGGCAAATGCAACAAAGTAGAAGAACTTTGATCAAATGAGCAAAGCCAAATTTCCGTAACAAAGTAAAGAAGGATGATATGTACGTGCATCTTATATGCACATACACGTTAACAAATTTTCCAATTAATCTTTTCATTTCTTTTGTGAGGTTTTATATTTTATGTTTTTTAGAAACAATAACGTCTATTATTTTTAACAGGTATAATTATATCTAATTTAATTATTAGTATACCAATTTAAATTTTATAAAATTTTATTGCATCTAAAATTTTTATCATATTATATATTCTACCTATTTTAAATTTTTCTAAAATTTTTTTGCACCCACCAAAATACCCTTGGGACTTTAATTTAATTACAAAAATGCTATTTGGCATTAAATGCATCAAAGTCTCTAATGAAGACTCATTTTCACCTCTTCTTTTGTTGCTTTCTTACCATACTTAGACAAAATCTCATATTCAATAGGATGTTAAATGATTTATTTAATTTTTAATTTTCTGTCTTCTTCTTTTTATTTATCCTCTTCTTCTCCCCTCTTCACTTTCTCCTTCTTTCTTCTTTTCTTTCTTTTTTCTATTTCTTCGTTCTCCCTTCCACAACAGTCATAACTAAGGAAAAACAAAGAAACCAACATTAAAACTTCATTTTTTTTCCACCCAAAGTCACAAAAATGACCTCCCACAAACTTATAGATCAAGAAAACTTGAGGATTTTCAAGATCAAACAACATTTTTGAGCTAAACTTTGTGGTTAGATTTTCAAAACTCAAACTTTGATTTAAATTATGTATTAATATTTATATGCATATTTAGAGCGTATTAATTACGGGGCACATTAATAAAATAAATTGACCTAATGATGGGATTAATATTCAAGTTAAATTTATGATCTTTATGCATCTTAAGGTTAAGAAAGTAATTGGAGCTTACATGGTGAGCTAGTGTTGTGAGTGAGAAGTTATCAGTAGATTATTCGCCAAAGAGGTAGGGATCTTATTACTCAACTTTTATGAGGTTTTGTTTAATTAAAATTAGTTCTCTATTTTGCAAGATAAATTATATATTATTTTGTTAATAATATTATATAAATGTCACTTAAGACATAATACCGTAGACTCGTCCTGTAGTGTACAACAAGGTCAAGTGATTTGACATGTTTTAATACAATTTTAAGAAGCATAATTAGATAATACGGACTCTCTATATATCGGTAAGGATATGAGAGGATGATGAAATGTAAAAAAGGCGAAGGTTACATCCTTGAGTACGTATACCCTAAAAAGTAAATAAAGGCAGGCATTGGCGCTCCCTCAAGTCAAAAGTCCTAAAATGCACTGTACTATAAACATTTTGGTGAGAATTCGAGACTGGATGTTCCCTTATCGACAACTCATGGGTTGGTGTTTTGAGTTGTCAAAAATATCCTTTGGAGTTACGTTGAGAGAGAGACGTCATTCTCAATTTCATTATGAAAAATATTATTTAAGTATGAATTATATTATATATTGTAGAAACATAGTAAGATTTATTATAGTGTATCCACAAAATATGAATATAATGGAATTGTTATAAAATAAATAATATTGTTGGATAATAATCTAACTATGCAGGTATTGATATGATAAATGATAAAACCTAAATGTGAGCAATGGTTTTCCTACTAAGCAAGTTAATACTCATTCCATATTATTTCACCTTATAAATAGAGTTAAGTGTAATCTATCCGATGAGGAATAGATGACTGCGCTACCTATAACGTGTCGGAGTTTCTTTTAGCTTTATATATTTCGTTTGATCATGTAAGACTCTTAAACTGTAGTGTTGGCTGTATTAAATTATCTAATGACTAAAAACTATACAATGATGATGTTATTGTGCTTTTAATATTTGGTGCTACACTAAATTGTGGATTGAAATTTTAAATATATTTTCATTTTGTTTCATTTTAAAGATCCATCAATACAGTTTTAATGATTTGAAATGATATTATAAATTTATTTATATTTACTAAATACTACTAACTACCACTTAAGGGCATTACATAAAGTTTAGAAAGCATTTAGATCATCTGTTTGAACTGTTAATTTCGACTAAAAATACTATAGCAATTCAAATTTTATAAAAGAAAATACTAAAATAAAACTAGTTTCCAAGCAAGTTACCAAATGCCTGATTAATCTTTAAAAACTCATTCAAACTTATTTGAACTAAAAAATGCCCACATACTCCGGTCTAACCATCTTTCATCAAAAGACCAAATGGAAAGGAGACTAGAGAAATAAGGCAGGCTTGGAAATTAAGAATACATTTTAGAAAAAGAAAAAGAATAAGAAATTGAAATAAATCACGCACATAGCACGCTTAAGGAGGTTGCCCTTTAATTTGTTTACTTGCAAAGAGAATCAAGTATAAGGTGCACTTTCAATTTCTATGTCCTTGTCCAAAGATATCGGCCAAAAAAAAAAGAGAGGACCAACAAAGTTGTGTGCAGAAATTGTTTGAAAGATGGCCTCTTTGAGCCAACTAATTTGAATTTTTTTTTTTTAAATGTCGGCACCCCAAGAACGAAAAAGAAAGAAAAGGTGGTACGCATACGGTGCATACGTCCAAAAAAAAAAAAAAAAAGGCATGAGGCTTAAAATTCGGCGCTATCCTTGCTCTCATGTCTTCAACATTGTTTTTTTTTTTTTAATGGTGTCCAAAATTTTCATATACGGGCAAAAAGAAGGCAAAACTTATAATTGGATATGTATTTTCTTGGTTGTACGTAATGTAAATTTAGTTATTGTATTAACTTTTTAATAATCTAATATATGACAAGAAATAATTTTGTGTCACGTATTCATATATCAAATCATTAAAAAATTAATTCAATTGTTAAAATAACATCTATCATTTATATATATATATATATATATATAATATGATAAGAGCTCTCTGAAGATAAAAACAAAGGGAAACGATATAGTTCAATCTAGACTAGTAAAATGGAGCGCGGCTCCTATCGCCTCATCAACCTATCATAAAGCTTCCCCACACATGACTATCATAATATGTTGTGATTAACAAAATAAGTACCCAATTCATTTGCTTTTTTTTTTTAATGAAAATTAGACAGGACCCATTGCGCAAAATCATTAAAGCAAGTAAAAAGTCAATCCCCATTTTCAATTAGTGGAGAGAACAATAATTAGAGCAATGCACATGAAGTACGCAAAGGCCATTACAACAGCCGAACAAACAAAGAGCACGTGTTTTAGAGGGAAATATAGAAGTGTAGTGGGAAACGTAATACTACTTAGTAAATGAGAACTAAAACCTTACAAGGCTTTATATTATAATATATTTTTATTTTATATTATAATATATAAAAATTCTACACTATTATAATTAAATTCAAAATTAAAACTATATTAGAGCCTTCTTTTTTATTTATAATATATCAGTTAAAACTTAATTGTCAAACATTCTCTTACATACAGTCTCTGATGAAAACAGTCGGTCGAACCATCAAAATGGGTCAAATTGTCTTATAGGCCCACTCAAAAAGCCCTGCTTGCCATAGATCATACAACGGGCCCGCCCACCTTTACCCAGACGATGACTAAAAGGCGTGTATTAGGCTGCATACCGTTTTGATGACGAAGATATAAATTTGTTCTCATCTGTACAAAGTCCTCTCTACTCAAAACTTTATAAATGTGGCGAGAAAAATTATTTATTTTTTTCATATATTATTCTTATCTTCCTTTTTTTTTTTTGGGATGACGCCGGCACAGAAAAATTATTTACAATCTTCAATATATTATTCTTATCTTTCTTTTTCTTTTTGTTTTTCGGAACTCCTTGGCTGGTGCCAGCGGCGTATGAGCTTCATTAAGCTTTGCTAACGGCATTGACGCTAGCATGGCAAGATGCTTGCATGAACATGACACCCTTACATGAGAAGGTGGATTAAAGGAATATTATTTTTAGAGAATTCGTATCTTGTGAAAGTCGTGCTCTCTATTTGCTTGGTTGTTATTAGGGTGTTTGGTTAGTAATGAGAATCATTGGTAGGAACCGTTTTTACTGACTTTTTTTCTTTTTATTGTAGCATGTGAAAGCTTTATACTATTAATAATTGAGTTTATGGTGTGAACCACCCTTAGCCAAACACCGAGAGAATGATCATTATAACAACCAAACAAACAAAAAGAACGTGCTTTGGTATCCACATTCATTGGTAATGTTCAAAATCTTGTGGAACTCGTGTTAGTTGTCCATGACGAGGAGGAATGACCTCTCCCATTGCATGAGGTGTGTTGTTCACAACAACCTTGCACGAACAACCTCATGCTTGCTAACGATGATGCCTACATAACATAAAAATAAATAAAAATAAATAAAAATAAAAAAAAAAGAAGAAGAAGAGAAATTTTTATGTCTCAAAAAATGGAGGCAGTGTACTCAAATGATACTTTTTAAACTATAGAGTTTTCTTTTAACATTATCCAAACAACGAGATACTTTCGTAGTTCAAAAGAAGGGAGCAATGTGACAATTTTCTTTAAATTTTCCTCCACATTCCACCCTATTTTTCCATTTTGTACTTGCTAAATGGTCACACATTGGTCGCATAATCATTTTTCATACAAAATTTGTTACAAATTAGAAGCCTTAATTCTACTAAGAATGAAGATATACAAACAAAAAATAAATAAGAACATATAGAATTTATAGTGGTTTACCCTCGATGTGAGAGTTACGTCCATTTTCAGCTATTGCAGAATACTTTACTGTGATGATGAAGAAGTTACAAAAGAAAATTGCACACACACTCTCAAGAATGTTTTCTAGCCTTTCAACTACTCAATTTTTTCTAAGTTGTATTCTACAAAAAAAATAACACAATCTATCTATTTATAGGTTTACAAAAAAAATAGGTAACAAACCCTAAAAAATCGCAAAACACAAACTCTAAAACATAGACAGGCGCAGCCGCTCAAGATTTGCTTAGCACTACAATTTTCATAGTGCTTCTCACGTGGCCGCATGCCTTCTTCTCTCTGGCCATGCATAGAATCTATCTTTTCTTGCAGCCACACGAAATCTCCTACCATGGGGACACACACCTAGGCTTAAAAAACCTGTTATTCTTGTATTTTTCTCGAAATCATTTGCATGAGTTGATATTATGAAAGATGTTAAATTTGGCTCCATATTCCTTAACAATTTCCTACTTAGAGACTAATTCACCATTAATAACAACTCCTCCATGTAGCAGCCTCCACTTGTCAATCCTCAAGAGAGAAGTCTAACTGAAATTGCACACAACTTTAGTTTCTCAACCGGAACTTTCTTAGTCAACATATTTGTTGGAATCAGGCTTCCATGTATCTTCTCAAGCGCTAAAACTCCATCCTCCAAAGTCGACCCGATGAAGTGATAACAAAGTTGTATGTGCTTCATCTTAGCATGATAAATAGGATTCTTTGCAAATGAATAGCGCTTTGATTGTCATAATATAATACACTCTTCCCCTGCTTATGACCAAGTACCTGCAACCATACCATATTCTTGCTTGCTTTGGTCATAGCAACATATTCTACTTCAGTAATGGATAGAGCAACAATCCATTGTAGCTTCGAAACCCTTAACCCTATAGTACTCTTTATGCCATCAAGATCTCCAGCCATATCAACATTCACATAACTCTGTAATCCTAAGTCCAACTTCTTGAAACACAAGGCTAAATCTGTACTACCTCTCAAATACCTGCGAATCCAATTTACTGCTTCCCAATGCTACTTGTCTGGATTGCTTATATACTGCTCACAATTCCCACCGCATGTGTAATGTATAGTCTGGTACAATTTTGTTGAGAACAAAAATATGCGAATAAAAAATAAATAAGAACACTAAATTTATAATGGTTTACCCTCAATGTGAGAGCTACTTCTACTTTTAGCTACTGCAAAATAATTCATTATGATGATGAAGAAGCTACAAGAGAAAATTACACACTCTCTCAAGAATTTTCTCTAGCTTCTTAACCACTCAATTTTTCTGAGTTTCACTCTACAAAGAAAATAACGCAACTTATTGATTTATAGGTTTACAAAAGAATAGGTGACAAACCCCAAAAAATCACAAAACACAAACTCCAACATGTTGACATGCACGGCCACACGCTTTTCTTGTGTAGCCACACAAAATCTTCTACCACAGGCACACCTGGAGTCAAAAGAACCCTTTTGCTTGTGTTTTTCTTCTTTTCTTTCACCTTTGTAGTAAAATTTTGGTCCGGAGGCTCCACCACCCCAACTAGGAAGGCGTTTTTTGCCCCTCTTCCAACCTTCATGGCAACCTCACCAGAAAAGTCGATTCACAAAATCCTCTACATCAGGTAATATTCTAAAAGGTGTTGAATTTTGGCTCCACAACTTTTAATCAAAATAATGGAATTACGAAGGACGGTTTAATTATGTAACATTATCATAATCTAAACTAGCTTAATACGTAAAAGTCAAAATCACAAGTGAAACGAGTGCTAAAATACAAGGTTCATTTTTTAAATAATCCCGAAACGGTAATTTAAAGCAAAAAAACGACACATGCTCAAAATGAATACCTTCTTCAAAAATGACGTTAGCATGAAACGAACAACGAGCTAGAGAACTGGCAAAACTTCAAAACAACAGGAATTGACATGAAGAAAAGATAAAAAAATGACATCAAGAAAAGACAATTTCGAGTGTTGCTTTTTATAGTGATACATTACTAATGTGATAGTACGATTAAAAAAACAAACACATGATAAAATATAGTTGAATCTCGTTCTTATATGACATTCTTGATATGTTGCTACTTGAAATAGAAATAAGAAACGACATGAAATATGCAAACAATAGAAAACTTGAGTAGTTAATTATAATAATACCTTGGTAAGGATAAAAATCGAGAAAAATACATTTTGTAGAAAACGACGACAATTCATAAAATGATAGATTTTTGTTCAGAGCACAATTGTTTTTTTTGGGACAATAGAAAACGAAAATATTTTTAAACAAACAAACAATGTTTTTAAGATAATATATCAACACAAAAACGATTCCTGTGTTCCAACTAGAAACTACATTATATAATTACTTAAAACAAAATACCTGAGAAAACGACACAGCCACAAGAACCACAATTAATCTTAGGAAAAAGGACAAAAAAATCAAGTAAAAAGGACGACAATCTCAAAAACATTGGAACAACAGAGAAAAGCAAATTTCTTAAACAACATCGTCGACTTAGGAATTGGCAAAGCCGGTAATGCGGAGGGTGTTTGACTAAGGGTGGTATGAATCACAAACTTATGAACAGTGTAAAGCTCTCACATGCTATAGTAAAAAGAAAAAAAAAAAAGTTGATACAGTGTAAAGCTCTCATATAGCTATAGTAAAAAGAAAAAAAAAGTTGATACAGTGTAAAGTTCTCACATGTTAGAGTAAAAAACGGTTCCTATCAATAGTTCTCACCACTAGCCAAACACCTTATTAATGTTAAGAGACTAAATGACTATAACCCTAGTTGCCCTTGCATGTATGAAAAATGAGAAAGTACATTTTAAAACCTCTTGGCATCGTTCAGGGTTGGATACTTTACCGACCCACTTTAAGAGCATTGCCTGACCAATATGTTTTTTGGTAGTCCTGGTTGTGTAGTGTCGTGAGTAGAAATTTAACCCATGTTTTGAGTAGAACTGGGTCATATTTTTTCCATTTTACTAGTAGGTCTTGTGACTAAAGTAACGAAAAGGAAGAAAGAGGGGGGTGATATCAATGATTGTTTTTCGCTAAAAAAAAGTACATTTAAAACGAATTTGGAAATGAACGGAAAAAGAATTTCAAAATAGAAAGAGAATGCTTGGCCTATATTCTATACGGCGGTTTGAGATACGCACGGACGCTTTGATATTAACAACATAAAAGGACGACATAAAATTGAAAAAACGACACCAACAACAGATTTTTTTGAAAGGACACTAACTGCAGATTGATATTGCAAGAACAGTGCCTTCTTTGCAAATGACGTCATCGTGCACCGACACAAGCAATAAATTTGCTAAGTGACAGCAGGACCAAACACGGGCGAACTCGGGAAACTTGAAAAGAAAGACAACAACGACAACAACAACGTAGAAAAACGATATAAATGAAAAAAGAATGAAATAATTCCAGGAGACGACAGCAAGTATGCAAAGAACAACAAATTATTCAAATTATATTTTCTGGAAAACGACAATATTCCTTGGAAATATTGAATAGTGTAGCAAAATCTAACGAAGATAACAATGGTACGAAACGACAACTACTGAAAGCAAAAGAAAACGACAGAAATCGTAGAACGACATAATGAACAAACAGAACGAATCGAACTAAACAACATTAACCGTAGAAACGATAATACCATTAAATTCCTTCATAACCTGAAGAAACGACATAAATTTTTTTTTGGGTGAAAAAAAAAAAACAGACGTAAATTATGATTCACCCGAGGGGGGAAAAAGATCGTATTCATTTTTTTTTTTTTCTCTCTGGAGTGTTTACTTCAGTATGTTGTGTTTTATCTTAGATGTATTTTATTTATCTTGTGCCCCAGTTGTAACTCCCGTTGGATATGAGTGTCTTCTTTTTTCGCTTTGATTTTGCAACGTACTTTGAAGCTGAGACGATAGGACATCTCAATGACCAGAAACTCATAAACAACTACTAGAAAAGAACAAATATATGGAAAAAAATATATCTTATATATATACACACACATACAATGACGAAGGCAGAAGTTTTATGATCAGGAGCACTAGTAAAATTACTGATAGCTTTTATTGCATACAAAAATAGTTATATTTTATTATTAAGTGGAACAAAAAATCATAATAATTTTTTATATAAAACAAGGAAAAAATTAAAATTTTTAAAAAATTTATAGGCAAAAAAACTGATACTTCATACAACTGAAGCTTCTTATAAATCTTAATTTCACAATATATATGCACACAAATAAAGATTAATTTTTCTCGATACTACCTGAATACATGAAAAATTGGGCTAAACTGAAGGGAGGGGGGAAAGGAGGAGGAGGACGAGGAGGAAGAAAAAGAAGACGAAGAAGAAGCGCATTGTATTGGGAATCAGGCTCAAAGGAAAGCAGAATGATGCATAGTAGAGTAGCACTCGCTACAAAAGTATGCGCCCGTTGTAAAATAGCATTCCTTAAAAAACGACAAAAAAGAGAAACAAGAACTCAGGATAAGCGTCAACATTCAAGCTTCCAAGAAAGCAACGCTTACTCGAAACGACTACCTTATAAGAAAACCATAGCAACTCAACAAACGACATCAATTGTAAAAACAACAGGAAATGAAGTAGAGTACATCAACCATGACAACGACAAAAGTCTCAAGTATGGCTTTAATAACCTAAAGAAATAACATTAAAGAAATTATATATACTTAATTTTAATAAGTAGAATTATTGAAAAACACCACCATTCTCATAAAATTATTGAAAAACAACCCTACAAAAACTGAAGGAAAAATAGCTACGTATAAACAGAAAGTAAGTAAATTAAAAAACGACACGTGCTCAAAATTTCAAAAAGGAATACCTTCTTTGGAGACGACATCAACATAGAACGGGATAAGCCAAGACTGCTAGAGAACCGGCAAAACTTCAAGACAACGTAAACGAAACTAAAACTAATAGGGTGTTTGCGAACACAGTTAAAACTATAAAACGTCGTTCCAATTAATTTTTTCTGTAATATTTTTCTCACGAAATTAAAAAAAAAAGGTTGGTTGAGACTACAAAATTGTAGTTCCAACTAGTTCTTAAACACCCTAAAGCAACATTAACCACGGAAACTATTAAAAAAAATTAAAATTATAGAAAAAGTACAGAAACGACACTATAATATTAATGAGCAATAACCTACAAAGCGACATAAAGAAGAAAGGACAATAACATTAAATTGATCAAACTATGGAAAACAACATGAAATATGCAAACAAAGCAAATTTAAGAAACGTCTTCGGAGGAATGTCAAAGATATGAACAAGCGTAATCAGTTGTATTGCGACACCAAGTTCAAAATGACCCGACACTTAAAATGGGATGAAGTTTGGCCAGGCTTGTTCCCGAGTCCACGGCAAGTTAGCATGGCATGTGGATGATTCACGAAATGGATCGTTTTATACCATGTCTATCACAATGAGGCTCACTCGAACTTGAGACTTTGTCGACGAGGATCAACGTCTTTAATTACAACATCTTTAATTACCGCTCAAGAACAACTTAAGCTTGAAAAATCGACACCAACAATAAATTGACTGCAATATGAAACGACCTTTTATGGGAAAAAGGAAAAAAAAAATTGTTCCTTTTTCTTTTTCTTGGAACGTTTGATTTCCAAATTCCAACTTAAGAAACGACACCAAGTGTAGGACGGCACTGTGTGAAAACGACATTAACAGGAAGGGAACAGAATAGAAGACAGATGCCGGTGCCCTTGGTGGGAACAGAACAGAACAGGATAGAAGACAGATGCCAGTGCCCTTGGTATACTCTAATTTACCACGAGGGCCTCTCCGTCCCGTTAAACTTACCGGGTGTCAACCAATGGCCGTTCCTGGCTCACATGGAGCTTCATAGAGTCATTATATACAAGGAACAGAGCTACTTACGAACGAGAATAGACAGCCGTCCTCTTCAATTTTTATTTCTTTTAAATTTTGTATATAAAATTCTATAAAACTTATATTCTCCCCTTAAAATTATATATCTTATTTTATCCTATCTAAAATTGTATTTCTTTCCTCTAAAATTTTACATCCTTATATTTGTCCTACTTTCTTGGTTCAATCGCACCCCGCACCCCTAACTCTGACTAATTTCTCTGGCTACGGCCTACCACGTTGATATATTTTTGCTTTTGAAGCAAGCATGTTGATATTACGACGCCTGCATTGTAAGTTTTAAGAAATTGATCTGAGTCACATCACCATATGGTATTTATCGTTTCTGATTTTTTTTTATTCTTATTGTTTTGGGAATTCTTTCTTGCCATGTCAACAAAAGTATAAAACGGTCTGAGTTGACAGTTAAAAAGCGTAAGAATGCGTAGGAAGAGAAAAGCAGACTGATTTTTTTATTTTTTTTTTAAGGGGAAAGGAGATTGAATTTCATTACTTTGTCTTCATCCCATTTATATTTTGCACTTGGAGTGAAGTGATAAATCCCTTAGACACGTTTCATAATAAATGATAAAAGACGTTTGGCAAATGTCTAATATAAAATGCTCAAAATTTCTCATTTCCTAGTATTCTATACGATCAAACCACTAGACATTCTAACTCATATGCTCTATTTTTTCCAAGAAAAAAAGTAAATGAATGTACCATAAAATTATGCAAAATAGAGTTGATACCCCATTCTACGTTTTACACACCTTTAACTAAAATTTCTTATCACTATGTTACCTATTAATGAAATTACTTTTAAAGACAAAGGTATTTTAAAGAAATACTTCTTATATACTACCTTAAAAACATTAAAGAGCTTAGCCAGAAAAAAAAAAAAAAAGTAAATGGTTTCTTTTTATTTAAAATTCTTGTTTTTTCATTCAAATTTTATTTTTTAATATTAACAAATCATATAAACTATTTGCACCCATTAATTTAAGAAAAAAAATTTTATCGTGTACTTTTTATTCCTCTTTGTTGTTTAATGTAGAGGAATTCCATAAACTTTTGATCATTTGATTTGCCAAAGAAAAAATCTTACAAGTATTAGTACATGAATTGATTATAGTTTGCACTTGAGTAGTAAAACAGTTTGGTTCAATAAAAGCTTATCACGGATTGTTTTTTCTGATGAATAGTTTTTATTTTTTTTAAGTAAGTTAAATCAATATTTTGTTTGCATTGAAAGAATAAATATTTAGGTTTAAAAAAATGTGAAATGTCCCTTAAAAAAAAAAGGAGAAACAATATGAGGAAATCAGTGTTTTTTCTTTTTGGATACTGAAGCATTTATCACCCTTTTTTTCTTTTTTGAGTTTAGTGTGTGTGTGTGTGTGTGTGTGTGTATATATATATATTCCATTGAAGTTTTAAAAAAGATAGATGATTTTTCTGGAAAATGTTTCTTTAAACCATCATGAAAATTTGTTTGTTTGGTTGGTTGGTAGGTTGAAAAAGAAAAAACAGCACTATCTATATGTAAAGCATTTTTTTCGTATTTTAATAAGGGTGTAACAAATAGAATTTGAGGTAGTTCAAGAATAGGTGTCTGAAAACTAAACTGGAGGTGTCAATAGGAAGATTCTCAGAAAAATCACCATGAAGTTGCTTAGAAAGTCTCAAGTTTTTCTCAGCTCATACGACACTCTTTAAATAAGGTGATAACGTTTCCACTAAGATTGGCTAAACAAAAACAAAAAAAACAAAAAAAAAAATTCATGTCGCTTTCCCATGTTAATCTTCCACTGTTTTTCTTTTTTTTTAAACAGAAGCAGCACGCTAATTTTGACCGGAAAGATAAATACATTTATAATTGATTTTCCTCTTCCTTTTTATAATTAAAAGAGAGGTAGCCGGACGCTGGGAACTCCAAACTCTCAGACAAATTTATAGACAATATCTTCTACGTCATTGTCAAGTGTATTGCTTGCACTTTTGTTTTTCATCCCACTTTTCTCTTCTTTTTTTTTTTCTATTTTTTCTTTTGGAACTTCTTAGGAAGCAACATTCATGAAAAAGATTCTTGACATGTTTTCTTTTCTTTTTTTTTTTTAATGAAACAACTCTTGCCTCCTCATTTTAAACAAGCGTTAGAAGACAACAATCCCTTTACCTAAAAGTCTTTCGGCCATCTCATCGGCGCTAGTTTTCATTTTCTTGTCACTATTCTCGATCTTTTTATTTCCTTTCTTTTCCCATCTCAATGTCATTCACTAACCTTAACCAAATATTTATAAAGCCAAAAAAAAATATAGCATAGCTTAAAAAATTCATTGAATACTTATAAATTTGATTTTACTTGTTTCTTTTGTCGGCAATTTTCACGGGCAGAAGGGAAATAACTCATGCAAATTGGGGAAAAGGTGTTGCTTATTTTTGCTTCGTGGGAATTTTCCCGAGAAAGTAGAGAGTTACAAATTCCAAGGAAAGGGTGAAATTTTTGGTCTTATTTAGGAAAAAACAAGACTAAACACAACCAAAAGAGAAGACTTTTTTCTCTTTCATTTCGTCTAATGCGTGTAAACACTAGCTATTTCACAGGCTGCTTTCTACCATATATGTAAACCAACTAGCACACTCCACAAAAGGGTATATTCACATAAACCCGGATTTTAAACAGTTGGTCTCCTTTCAACATAGGAAGGAAATCAAAAATAAATAAAAGTGTCCTAACATTCCCACTAAAGACCCACCTTCGAACCCAACAACCATATTTTTCCTTGCATGCTCCAAGAACTTGTGCTCAAAAACACCCACCATCACCACCGCCACCGCCACTGCCACGGCCACCAAATGAAAAAAGGGCAACTAAAAAAGAAGCCGAATAAAAAAATATAATAGAATAAAATAGATCAAGTCTCAGCCCGCCCTATGCTCCGAATCCACACTAACAGCAGTCCCTTCACATTCCAATGATGATGACCGGAGCTTCAGGTTACTCATCTTCTTCACTTCCTCACTTGAGCATATGAGTATCTTCTTCACCATCTTACAGAACTCCCTGCAATTCGACATTGAAGAACAAATTCGTTAGTTTTAAATAAAAATTCCTTCGAATGAAAATGGTGCAAGGAAAATAGTATATTTCTTCGCCTTTTTTTTTTTTTATAGATACTCACGCCCATGGATCGTCGCCCACGAGCATAATGTCGTTTTCATCGTCGGTAAACACAATTGCCCATTTGCTCGGCGGATGAAGCTCTCCTTTGATTTCAAACATTATCTCCAGCTCATCAATAAGATCCTTGTAACTGTTCAGCGAGGTCAAGTCCACAGCACGACCAACCGCAACACCTTGCATTTGTACCTTCTCAATGGATCCAATAGAAAATTTCAAGTTATTGGTGAAAAAATCTCCTCCCAATGGCAGCTCAATTTAACACAGCTAGAAATCAAACATTTTACCTTAGTACGAGACCTTGAGCTAGAACCCTGCTTGCTTTGCACGTCCTTTCTAAGTGGCACCTCGGGGGTAATTTTCTGCTCCACTAGGAGTTTTGAGGCCTCTTGATTCCGACCTTTGTCAGCTTCCAATGCAGAAGCTTGAGTAGATCCTTTGCTCGAGGATGCCACAACCAAGCATGTTGGCTCTCTATCCGGAGGAGAGACAATTGTAGAACTGCATCTCAAATTAATTCCAAACAGCCTACAACCTACAGAAGCATCAGACTTTGTCCCCTTTTCTGCTTGGATATTTGGCCTTGATGGGACGGGAGATACAAAACCCGACAGAGTACACCTTGTAGCACCGGTTTTGTCGTCCCCCATGGAGTCTGGCAAAAGGTTCAAAGACATATCCACATTCGATGAAGAAGCCCAGACGCCTTCGGAGTGAACCACTAAGCCATAGTAATTGCTGTTACTTGCATCTTTCTGCTTTGAAGGCCACACAACTTGGCTGTCAGAGCTTTGAACTTCAGCGTTGCTACCTAGCTGGCTCAAGTCCGCTGATTGTGAAGATCCAGGATACCAGAAAGCTGAAGCGCCTGAATTTGCAGTAACTTCTGCAGTTCAATTTAGAAAAAAAAAGTTAATTCAAAACCCCAGACACAGATCACACGAAAGGACTAACTGCAAGAGTTTTTCTCATACCAGATGAAGGGATCTCTACAGGTCGGGGTCTCTTGTTCTTTGGCGCTGACGGAGTTAGGTTTAAAGGGTTAGAAGCTACAAAGGGCTCTATCTCCCAAGGAGAAACCGTATCTGGCCTTTGAATTGTAGCATGTTCATCCCATTGTATCTACAAAGACATGCACATGAAAATTAGTTTAAGGAGACACTATTGATCAATATCAAAAGACTGGTATTTAGAAGAACCTTCAAAGAACGCCATTTCGAATCTTTCCATTGCGTAGAAGAATCTCCAACCCCGATTATGGTGCCCGTGAACCTAGACAATGATGCATGAATTAACAGAATAGGAAGAAAAACAAGTTAAAACTTTGAATAACCTAAAATTACTCTAAATACCTCCTCTCAGGTGAGTCTTCTCCCTCGAACCTCATCTTAAAACGCATCCCAACACAAAATTTATGGCTTATAGCCTCCAGATACTTGTTTACGCTGACAAGGAACTGATGATTGGTCCTGAAAAACTTAACCAAAGTCACAAGCTTGAAAATGATGTTGATCAAGACACGTATGAAGATAAGTCATCTACCGAACCTTGGCTTATAGTAAACTATAAAGAGACTATGGGAACTAATAGCATGAGAAGCAGTTGCTAGCACGCCAAGGTGCATGCTGTGGCTTGATATCACAGACGAAGGCATGACAGTCTGTTGACGAGCAAGCCGCCGAACACCCACTCGCAGTTCTCCATCATTACCCCTTTCAAAATTGACATAACACAAAAAACATAAGCTACCAAAACATAAATTGCCTAGAACTAGAAGAAAAACACACCTAAAAGACCGAGCTCATATACCTCAAAAACACAAAGGCATCTCCCGCAACCAACCTCTTCGAAGTGACAAACGTACTCCATCCCGTCGTAAGCAAATGCCTTCGAGGTTGGCCTAAAGAATTCACCAGAAAAGAGACCGACAATTGGTAACAAACAAGAACACAAAACTCAAATCCAATCACTCTCAATGAACTACTAATGACTTCTGTACCAACGGACAAAGCAAAATTTAAATTTGGTTACCTCTAAATATGTGCTTGAATTTCCACTCACAACCATGAAGATCTTTAGCGGCCAATTCCTGAGTTGGGGTTGCTTGCGTCATGTCCTGAAATTTTTAAACAGGTGAAACACAAACTTCTACCTGCAAATACAGCAGAATAATTTTTGAAGCTATGGAGTTTATATTACCAACGCAGGCAAGCATTCGGTAGCGTGCTTCCGAAGAACCGAAAACCCGCCATGGGTGCTCGTATCCGAGGCCGTTAAAATCTTGCAAAACGAATGAATATTTGGTCGCGGAGGCGGAGGCACGACGGGATCAGATTTTGTTACTTCAACTTGCTGTAAGACAATGAAATGCCAATTAAAAAAAAATCAATAATCTACAAGGCAAACAAACCTAACTCACAAACTCTTTTGCCAGATATGTAGTTTTTAGTCCTTGCCATGAGCATTGCCACACCCCCAAAAGAAAAAAAAAAAAGCTCACACTTTCTGGGACCAAAGTGATCTGAGCATAAACTTCATCCGTTTCTAGCTCTGCCTGCAAAAAGTAAAATATTATAAATATAAACAAAAAAATTAAAGCAGCCCAAGAAAGAAAATTAGGCATGAAAATGCAAAGAAAATAGGGATAGAAATAGAGTACCATATATTCAGTGTTGATCACACGACAGAGGATCTTTGGAGGGAGATTAAAAAAAAGAGGTAATTGCTGATGATTTTGTTCCTGATTTGTCGACAATTCCAACTGCAAAAACAACCACCAGTTTTACAACCCCCATACAAAACCAAAGACAAAACAAAACAAAAAAAATCTTCTCTTGAGCAGAAAAAACATAACCAAAAAAAAAACAAGAAGAAGAAATATTGATCTATTTGGGAACAATGAAAATTAAAAAAAAAAAAAAAAGAGGAATTATGAAGAGTTAATTCATTTAGTTACTTGTTCCATATGACCCTGAGGGAAATAGAAGACTCTTTCATCAGGCAAAGGCAACTCCGCTAAAGGCCCTGCACATGCCATCCACAGTTCTCTGTACAGGGGATCATTGTGTCTCCACTCTGTAAACACCAACAAGAAAAAAAATCATGAATAATATATATAATCATATAAACTCTAAAAAACTTTTTTTTATTATCATGGTGAGCTGGGTTTCCGAGTCCCAAAAAAAAAAAAAAAAGAGCTCAAAGCACGAAAAGTATGAAGGGCTTAAAACTAAAATTGTTAAATTCCTCTGTTTTTTTTTTTTTTTTGGTTGGTTGGTGAAAGTACTTGCAAAGAAAGCAAGAAAAAAAAAAACTTTTGCATTTCCATTTCCAAGTTGATCAAAACCCAGAAATTATAAGAACTTGAGTCGACGAGGAATTACCCGGGGGATGAGCCATATAAAGGCCGGGAAACGGAAGCAAAAACGACTTGTCGTATGGGATTGAAGAACCCAAATGAGTGAAAGACAGAGAAAGAAGAAGAAGAAGAAGAAGAAGAAGAAGAAGAAGAGGCTTTTACAGTTTTTTCACGCACTACAAGAAATCGTGGCCTACCCCATTTGCGAACAAGGAAGACCCAGAAGACGAAGAAGCCGAAGAGAGGAAAAAATATTAATAAATAAACAAATAAATGGAAAGGAAAGGAAAGGAAGAGAAATAAATATAAATAAAAATAAAAAGAAGACTAAACAGACAGGACGGTTATGAAAGCACTGATGATAATTATCAGAACCCGTACTATTTCTGCTTTTCCTTTTTTTTTTTTTTTTATCTTTCTCTCTGTAACGACGCTGATTTTTGATATTGCTTGTGAAGCTGTGCTCTCTCTCTCTCTCTGGTGTGTTCCACAGTTTTCAGTTACAAACGCTTTGTTTGTTTTTTCTCTCTTCTCTTCTGAAGCTCTTTCCTTTCTTCCGGGTCTTCCTCTTGTTGTGTCTTTGTTGTTGCTGCTGTTGTTGGTATTGTTGCTCTCTCTCTCTCTCTCTAAGAACCTGAATCGACGTTGCCAAATCCCCAAAACTGCTTCCTCTAAGTCATATAATAATCTATCTCTAGGTTTCTTTTGGACAATATTTAGAGCCTAGTTTAGTGCCTGTGCTCAGTGCTCTCTCTCTCTCTCTCTCTACCCTTACCATCCTGTTACAATCTGTGCAGTGACAAAATGAGAGCACCCACGTTTGGGCCACCTCATCAGGATGAATATCTGGAAGATTTTGGACCCACACAAAAAGTCAAGCTATTCAAACCCTACCCAACAAGAGAAATGCGTTTTGGCATGAATGTTTTAGAACTTCCAACGAGTTTTCACTTATGCATTATGCCCAATTCACATACTGTTTATGTATAATAAATGATTCTGTGATTTGATGTTATTTGTTTATTTTTCAAAAAAATATTTTTACTAAATATGCTCTGATTAAAATATAATATAAAAGTCTCTGCGTAACCGGTTGGATTCTCATTAATTTACTTACCGTTTTGTTATAATTTTATTTTTTTATATAATTCAGCATTCCATATGCACTTTTCTGTAATTTTGCACTTTTGTTAATTATAGAAAAACAAATATGTGTATCCTCTAAGATTTTCATTAATTTACCTCCTGTTTTATTAGGATGTCATATTTTCAGCAAATAAAAATATTGTGTATAGAGAAACAAGTGTTAGAAGAGCTTCTTTATATAGGTCCGACCTGGTTCGAATCTGAATTAATCGGGTTTACTTTCGCTAGAGTTGAAGGACCCTTTTTTAAGGTTCGTGCCTTTATATAATGGGTCTAGATATCGGATAGTTTTTACCAAAAAAAAAAAGCTTTGAATAATAATGCATTTTATAAGAATTTAATTGATTTTCATATTATTTTATTGAAATCTAATTGTAACTAATAAGTTGATGTCACTATGCTCTTTTCAGTAAGTGTGTAATAATGACTAGAAAAAACACTAAACACTGATTAGATGTAAAAAAGAAAAATGTGTATTCTACAAGATTTTCGTTAATTTACCTACTGTCTTATTATGTTGTCATTTTGTAGCACTCAGTAACGAAAGATATTAAATAATTATGTGTTCTATAAGAATTTAAGTGATTTTTAAATAATATCTAGTAGGATTTTCATTAATTTACCTACTATTTTACTATGATGTCGGTTGAATGGGGACGAATAAATGGTAAATGTTAAGTTGGCGCTACATGTGCACTTTTCAATAAATGTGTAATACTTATAAACGAACGCTAAACACCGATTAAATATAGAAAAAAAAAATGTGTATCCTATAGAATTTTCATTATTTAATTTACTGTTTTATTATGATGTCATTTGTGATATAATTTGCATTACATACTGTAAAAATATATATAATTAGGTGTTTTTGTAAGAATTTAAGTGATTTTCACATAACAGTATGAAGAATTTTCATTAATTTGCCTTCTATTTTGTTATGTTGTCTTTTGTAATATAATTTGCTAGGGTGTTTGGCATGGTGATTAGATCCATTGGTTAGAACTGTAAACACTGTAACATATGAGAGCTTTAAATTGTAGCAACTTTTTTGCTTTTATTGCAGCATATGAGAGATTTACACTATTTTTAACTAAAAAATTGATTAGAACCAACTAATATTAAACATGCTATACGTTATAAACGTACTTTCAGCAAGTAAATATATGCGTAATTATGTATTTATAAAAGTTTAGTGATTTTGACATCATTTTGTTAAAATATATTACAATCTAATTGGCGTTGTTATCCATTAAAATTCATTGGAAATGACTTATGTATCCTTATATGAACGTTTTAGGCTCAAGCTGCTAGAATTTGTATGGAAATAATTTGATTGAATTGTGACGTCTTTTAAATGGATTGAGAACCCACTTATATAATTAATGTAAACACATTATGTTATGATTTTGATTTTTACCATGTTAGGAAGAGCAATTAGAATTGAAAATGTTAGTTTGAAAATTGTAATATATAAAAGCTTTACATTGTATCAACTTTTTATTTTTTACTTTCACTGTCTAAAGCTTGGTTAGAACCAATAGTTACCATCAAGATGCTACGGAGATTTTTTATTATGGCTTAGTTTGAGGATTGCTTTTAAAACTTCTAAAAACACTTGGTACAAAAATTGATACAACTTTAATGTTTAGTAAAAATTTATAAAAGCAATTTGTACGAAAACCAACGCATTTTTAAAGAGGTTTGGAGGAACTAAAAATTATAACTTTTAAATTCTACTTTGTTTTTAACAAAAATGGGTGCTTCTCATGTCAATACAATTAGAAGTCAATGACAATGATATTATGGGAAATAATTGCATAATAGTAGTGCGGCATGGAAATTGGAAGGTAACTTGATAACTTGTTTGGAATAAATTTGGTCAAAATAATATCTTAACTTATATATAATTTCGTCAAAGGCAATTACATGGAGAATGATGCTTCCTCATTGTTTAATTCAAAGAAAAAAGTGGGAGGTGTTAAATCAATCTACTTGAAACATCAATAACGCGTAATTAAATCACCAATATCAAAATTACCCAATTCAGCTAAATACTAGGGTTTCAAAAAGTATTTAATATGCTTAGTTTTTCTCAAAAGAAAGTTGAAGTCATTTTTGTTTTTCTTTTAGGATAAGTTTGCTTGAAGAGCAATATTAAATGTACTTCTTATTCATTTTAAGCTAGTAAAATAAGCGTGTTATTCGTGAGTTATGTAACGTTTACTTTCTCAGTTTCAGTGATATGTTGCAACTGTATACGAAGTGAGGCTCAATTCAAAATTTTTAAGCTACATGCCGAGAAGACTCGGCCAAGAAAACATGTATCATTTGACCGTGTTATAACAAAAACAAAAACAAAAACAAAAACACCGTGTGAGGGTCTCTGTGTTTTTTTTTTTAGTCATTATAGAAGTATCTCAATGTTTTAATAATATTAAGGTGGTATCGTGTGATATAACAGTGTCATCCGAGTACCACTTGTAAAGATAAAAAAGAAAGTCAAGACCTATATGGTTAAAATCTAATAACAAAAACAGATTTATAAAAATATTGCGTTACTCCACTGAACTAAACTGATTGATCTATTAGTTGACAAATGTCCTTTCTATCGTTTTAGATTGATAATGAATTATTTGTTTAAAAAAATTACTAAAAATAATTTTTAAAAAATGAAATCTAAAAAAAGAAATAGGAGAAGAAGAAGATCTAAAAAAATTCTTTGAATCACCCAATAAATTGCAAAAATTAAAAGTTTGTCATATTTGACGAAAATATTTGAAAGACCTAAAGTCCATTTAAAGATATAAGTTTAAACAAAAATGTTTCAGTTCAAACAGTCTTCTTGTGTCACAAAATTCAAATTGCTTATAGCGTTTTCATTTTATATTTTGACTCGAATCTATGTTTCTAAATAGATCTTAATATTTTTCTTTAGAGAAAGATCCCTAAAGCCTTCTAGCTCGTCCCGGGGCGCCAATGGCTTCATTCGCAACTTGGAGAAACCTTCCACTCGGTTGAATATAATTACTCGCTTTCTGAATGACTTTGAATATCATTTGGTTCATTGTCAAGTATAAGCGTCATAAGCGGTTACTACTTGTGCTTAGTAAGTATTAAGCGTAACGTGGTACTTTTGGCTTTGGGTGAACAAAATGTTGGAACATGTGCATATAAAGCATATTTGTATATAACTTATGACATTATTTTTAGAATGAAAAGTTTTTATTTTGAGCAAAAATCATAAGGCTACGTAACTATATAATTAATCCTTCAAATACATAAAATGTGCATTTACTATAAGAGGTGTTTGGTATGCAGTAATAAGTATGAATCATATTCTCAAGAAAGTAATAGTAGACAATATGATTATCAAGAAACTTATATTATCATGTTTAGTTGTACACATGAATCTTCTATTAGATTGCTATGAATAATATATTACCGTATTTGGTTGTAATAGGAATCTCGTATGATTGACAAAAATAAATTATAGTATTAACATTAAATATATCAATATAGTATGTTAATACTAATATTAAACAACAATGACAATATAAATATGAATAATAAAAAAATATTATATATAATTTAACATTAATAATACTATTCATATTGATATTATACTATTAAATTGTTATTATTGTTAATGTTATTATTATCATTGTTATTAAATAATAATTATTATCTATATTTATATTATATAAAAATTTTAATTTATAATAATTATAGGATTAATTTTTAACAATATATTTTAATAATATTAAAATGTCATACATAATATATAATATATTAATATGAATATAAATAATAATAATAATAATAATAATAATAATAATAATATAATTTTTGATAATATATTATTATTTATATTAATATTAACATTAAATAAAAATATTGTTATAAAAATAATTATATTTTATATTTATTATAATTATAATAGTATTAATATAATTTAATCTTAATATTATTATGAATATTACTATTATACTATTCATATTGATATTATACT
>CAMOHE010006359.1:1578-32394 GCA_946598075.1 Artocarpus hirsutus
AAACCGTCGTGAAAACTCGGTCTTGTTCCACGACGGTTTTTTAACCGTCGTGAAATTTTTCCACAACGGTTTATAACCGTCGTGGAATCCACATTTTGTACTAGTATACAAAAATTTTCGCATTTGGATAGAAAAATCACAACCCAATATTCTTTTTTTGCTAAATTCGGACCAAGTATAAGACTACTGCTAATTCAAATGTTAAATTTAATGTTATGTTTGGCACTAAAAACTATGATCATTAACAGCATATCTAATATATTATTCTATCTATCTTGTTCTTTAATGTACAATAGTACCTCAGAACGTTATGCTTACCTTTTTTTTCATTTTATGTCACCACCCACTCACTCTAACTTTTAATCTAGAGTCACCAAATACACGGTCAGTCTATGCCTTTGATCTATTTGTTGTATTGATCTTAGCCCGCTTGATACATTTTTTTACCATTAAAATATAAGTTTAAACAAAATTAGTTCTATAATGTAATGTTTATTCTCTATTTAGATTTTTATACTTCAAATATCAGTTTACAATCATCGTTTAAATAATGTATATAAATTTAAACCACTAATTTAAATCACAAAATTTAAAATATACCCATTCAAATCCACATATCAAACGGATCACTAGTGTAAAAATCACTTTATTTTATGAGAATACTTGAAAACCAATAATGCACATATATATATATATATTATAACATATAAGTAGGACCAGGGAGTTAGTGATACAAAAGAGTTAGCGCAAGGGGCGGAATGTTGTTCTGAGTACCATGTAAAAGCATTTTTATAGTTTATTGTTCATATATACAACATCTGTTAGTTACCCATGAACTGGTCCACATGGTATGCAAGAAAAGCACACAACATTTACCAGTTAGTCCAGTCAGGGTACCCCAGTTGGCTCTTGCACAAACTTTACATTTCCAAAAAGCATTCTCTATTGGGATTGTAGAATATTATATATATATATATATATATATATACATCTTTTGAAGGTGTGTGGAATATATTATGTACTATAGGAAAAAGTTTTGATTTAACCTTGTTATAACTTCTAACAATGATTTGACGAAGGCAAATTTTTGAACTTTATGTTTATTTTATTTTGTTTGTTTGTTCATGTGTTTCGGAGACCTCATATTATGTGTGGCACTAGGAGGACATGTGAAAGAGAAGGCAAAGGGCCATATAGAATAGAAGGGTTTTGGTCAAATTGTCAACAAGGACAAAGCATGCCCAACAAGAGCCACGGTGCACAGCGCATGCTAGACAAGCCATGGGCCCACGGGACCCCACACCCACGATGCCCTCATGCTGATGACTACGACCAATCCAGCTTAATCAATTAACACTCTTCAATTACTACACTTAAATTTATAGGATGTTTCCTGCTTAAATTATTGTTCAAATTAAAAATATTGTAAGAATTTGAATTTAAATACTATAATAAAATTAGTTTAAATTGTAAGCTGTGGTTTAAACAGTGACTTCCATTTACAAGAGACAGAACCACAATGATTAATCAAGGGGTAAAGGCATGACTAATTTGATAAAAGATGAGACAAAAAAGAGATAAAATTTCAAGGGGATGAAATATAACTTTAGAGGGGCGAAACGTAAATTTATGAAAAATAAAATTAAAAAAAAAAATTCAGAAAAGCTAACCGTCTACTTTTGTCCATGGATGACTTTGTCACTTCTCTCAAACTCCATTTTACTATTTTTATTTTTATTTAGCTCTTATTAATTTCCTTTGAATGGAGATTCCCTTTAAGATGTTCATTTCTTTTTATTGTAATGTAATTGTTATATATATATATATATATATATATATATAAGAGTATGGTTTTTCATTCAACATCATCAGGTTTGGCTCTCTATCAAAAGTCATTCATATATAAGCATGTGTTTTATGAAAAGTAGTACTTAGAATGCCTAGCAGAGGGAGGGCAGGATTCTAACTATTTTTGGCCTTATTATTTATGTTGTCTCATTACAATGTATGTGTGCATGTTTATAGCTAGCTTT
Source organism: Artocarpus hirsutus (assembly GCA_946598075.1). NCBI lineage: Eukaryota > Viridiplantae > Streptophyta > Magnoliopsida > Rosales > Moraceae > Artocarpus > Artocarpus hirsutus. Next base: position 3,612 of record CAMOHE010006359.1, read on the forward strand.
TCCCCAGCTAGTTTGTCCACAAATCCGAATGACTGATGTATCAATATATATGATCATCATCATGAACTCCTTCTCTCAGATTCCGTCCGGTAACGTTCATCAGATTATACTATTAGATCTTTAAGCTATATAAGACAAAACACAACACTATTTGGATCTATTATTATTATTATTTTGGGTAGAAAATGCTTCAAGATTTATAATAAGTTATATCAATCAAAATACAACTCAGTTTTTTTTCCTTCCTGTAGAAGCCATTTGAAGCCCACATTATATATATATATATATATATATATATATGTATGCATATATGTATATATATATGTATGTAAATATGTAAGATAAAAAAAAGAATTTTTTTAATCATTTTTATAACTTGTATTTTGAAGTTATTAAAACCTATATTTTGCACTTTGCACAATGTCACATTTATACTTTCACATTTTAAAATATTTATTTCTCAATCAATGGTCAATTTGACTACAAAAGAGCTAAATGAACTTTAAAAAATTAAAAAGTTAAAGAAAAATGAAACTTCGAAAATGTGGAGGAGATTTTTTTAGAATAAAATATGAAGAACATTTTGGTACTGTTAATAATCAAAATCAACTTTCAATCGAAAAAAGATAATTACGGATTTCATATGAATTTGACATCTGAAATTATAAATGTGATACAATCTAAAATATATAAAGTATAATTATTCACTAACTTTAAAATGTAGAGTATGTAAAAAGGAAAAAAAAAACCCCAAAAAATACCCTCATTAGATCAAAATTATGTAAAATTAAGAAAATTATGATAAAAATAAGACTTTCATATCTCATCACAACGCTTGCATCGAATAATATATTCTGAATTAGTATTGTTGTGAGAATTCATGGGCTGAGAGAGAATAAAACAACTGAAAACGACTGAATACATTCACGCATTCAACATAATTGGCATGTGTTTCTAACTTATCTGTGTTGATGACAGTCCAGGTTCAGCTTGGTAAAGCCTGATTATCAGAATAAATTAAATTGGGGTTTTTAATTAATTATCCTTATACGCTCATCGGTTTTAGCTTTTGTCTTTCTCGAAACCACTTGTTTTTCTAAAATTCTATTTAAAAAATTATAATAAGAAGAAATTATAATTAATTAGAATCTCTAAGATAATAAGTGAGCTAGAGGCTATGATTACTTACTCGACAATGGTCTCTGCCTTTTCTGTTAACATGTTTGCCAGCCACATATCTTCTATAGCCTATAAGAAGCTATATAATATAAAATATGATAATCCACCAATTAAGAAAGGTCTATAATACTGTAGCTATATCAATTAAAATACCATGTCACTTCGATTAAAATATGATCTTAACTAAAATATTGTAATTAGTATGGCGTGATACTATTGGAGAAAATGAAAGAAAATAAAATGAAGATACACTTGAGCTGAATCCTTAATTTTAGTTTAGATTTTGAAATTCTTGGTAAAATTAAAAAAAATTTGTAGTTACAGAGAATAGATTAGGGGTAATTCCATACCTGATTTTACCACAATATATATAGTCTAAATCCTCTCATCTTTAAATTAAAAAAAGGTTTTGAGCTGCTTTTACCGCTCACTCACATACATACATACATAGGATACAACGTAGTTAATGTGCTCAAAAACCTTGCCTATGAAAACGCGTTGGCTTCCTTTTCTGAGAAGTAAGCTGCATATTTGAATTCGCATGATAAAAGAAAAATCTGTTTCATTCTTATGGGTTAAAACCACACTACTTACAATGGGTTTCAGTCTATTATATATTGTACTTTTAAACTGAGTCTTATTATTTTCTTAGTAGAGGGATTATAACTCCATAAGGTTAAATAAGATTACTTTATAATAAACATAAATAATGGAAGATATGTTCTTGGTCTTGTTTCTTTCCCTTTTTTCTCTAAGTTAAAAAACTATAATATAGTCATGACAAATGTTGTTACTTTTAATTAATTAGCAACGCTTTTTCCTCCAAATATGCAAATATATAATATGATTAAAAAAAATGAAAAATGAGGGTAATAATTGACATATAAAACAATTTTTGTCTCCATTCAAGCTTATGTTTGTAAGGAAATTTGATGCTTGAAAAATTATTATATCACTTGTATAGGATTTGACTACTATCAAGGTTTACTGCTCCTCTACTTATATTTAAAATATTAATTTTTCCTTAATTTTTTTCCTAAAATTTTAGCAGTGCCTCATTTTATTGAAAAAATTATATAAACTGTGTCTTGCTCAATTTCAATTAAAAAATGTTCCTAAATTCTTTCATAATGTCTCCACTTAAAAGATTTCTAGCTTTGCTTGCTTGTACACATAAGAGAGAGTCAAATTATAGAGAGAGATGAGTTCTTCACTCATATTGCACAACCATATTTTTACAAAAATATAAGTTAATATCCCAACATCAGGATACATATATATGCATGATTTCCAAAATATGATCAACTCCCTCATAACAATAATACTACGTACGTACGTACCAATTATATTAAACCCCTTCTCAACATGAATATCGGTGATCGATTAATAGGATATTCTCACCTCTGTTTGCTCTTTCATAGCTCCTTCTCTCACTTAAAAATATATTTTCACTACTTCTCAAATATGCATATCCCAAAACCACAATCCTCCAAGCTTGATGAGTTCAAGAACACACTCAACTTATTATTGTTGTTATTATTCCCTTCATGATGATCATCTCTAGTACTACTACTACTACTCTGCAAGAACATAAACGACGTCGTATCCAAATCCGGGTTAACCCCAAAGGTAGACTCTCCATCATGATCACCTTCCACAAACCGTTGATGATGATGATCTAGTGGATCATGACTCAACTGTGAAGCAACAAACTTATCCAAGTCCCTCCAATCCGTCACCTTTTTCGCGATACTAAAATTGTTGTTGTTGTTGTTGTGATTGTTATTTTCTTCTAATTCGTTAAGCTCCGATATAATTGACACCGAGCTAGGCCTCTTTATGAATGGAACAGAAGGGCTTTCCAGCTGAGGAAGCTGAACAAATGGATCAGTAGTTCTAGTAGTAGTAGTACCGCTGCTTTGGAGCATTGTGAACGTAGTACTCAAATTGTCGCCTTCAATCTCTTGCTTGCACATGAAATTCTGGCTGCTGGCTAAGAAATTTTGTGGCTGCCTCGACATGTAATGATCGATTGGGTCGATGATAGAGCTCACTCCGCTTGGTTCATCGTAAAAGTAGCTTGATTCCCATGATCCTTCTATGGTCTTGGTCTGGCCGTTTGCCATTCGTTTCTTGAAGGCTCTGCATACCACCCATCCTTCTTCCTGAAAATTAAATTAACAATTTTTACATACTTGATATAAGGGGGAAAGAAAGACAAAAATTTTTACAACTTTTTTAACTTGGAAAAAGTTGTCATGTAAGACAGTTAAGGTGTTTAAAAAGTGTAGTCTAGATTGAAACTTTTGAGCTAAAAACTGTAGCATATAAGAACTTTATATTATAACTCACTTTTTTGAATTATTGTACCATATAAGGGCTTACACTATAGCAACAAAAAATTTTAGTTAGAACTGATTTTTTCAAACACTCTTATAGTGAGTCTATATGCCATGTTATTATTGCTCAGAGTTAATGGCATTTGAATACATGAGATTTGTTTTTTTTTTTTAATTTTATTTTCTTTGTCTAGGGGAAAAAAAAGAAAATTAAAAATATTAGAAGCTCATGAACGTTTGTTTTGGTGGAAAAAAAAGATTTCTACATTTTTTTTTCCTAGTGATATATTTGCTTTCGGCTTTTGTGTTTGGAGTCAAATATTTTCCTTTTCAGTTAGGTAAAGATAGGGATAGGAAGTAGATGTCAAAAGTGACGGAGGAATAGGAATGGTAAAATTTTTCTTTTGACGAACTGAAGCATTTATCGACGAAAGACGGAAAGAAAGCCGTCCCGAAAAGGAAATTGGAAAAAAGCGTATTACGTGCTTTTGAAAGCACTTAATTATTTACTTTTTTGACTTATAAAAAGAGTTTGGTGGAAGTCATCTTCCAAAAAACAAACACGGTGTAATACATATATATATATATATATATTTATTGCAGGGACAAAATATTATTGGTTAACAACTCCACCTATGGAATTAAGCAAAACAGTGTTTTGGTGAATATTGAACTTACTTGGATGATGTACAATCAATATCAATGACATATATATACATATATATATATAGGTCTACATAATATACCACATAAATCTTAAAATGTGTCCCAAAATGAAATAATTTCTGGACACGATAATGACACATAACTTGTTCTATTTATATGGATCATATGAACCTTTAATATAGACATGATAAGTTAGTACCAAAAACTTTTATCTCTTTTCCAAACAGACATGGAAGGAATAAAGAAATACTCAAGACGATTGATTGTAAATTAAAAAGATTTGATATTTAGAAGATCCTTTGTTCCCCACTAATCCAATAGTAATTACCATATCAAAACTATTAGTACACATTAATTATTATTAGTTGTATATAATCATGTTTATTGTCATCTAGAGAAAGATCATAATAATATATGTACTTGCCTGTGGAGGTCCATTTTCATCGGTTTCAAGTCTATATTCATGCATGATCCAGTCAGTCTTCTGTCCATTAGGAGCCCTCCCTTTGTAGAAGACAAGGGTTTTCCTCATCCCAATCAGCCTGCTCTTATCGTACACCGCCTTGTCCCGCCCCGTCGCCTTCCAAAACCCCGCCATCGTCGCCCGGTTCGTCCTCGTCCCCGTCGGATACTTCTTGTCCTTGTGGCTAAAAAAATACCATTCATTCTGCTCCTCATATCCGATCCGACATCTCTCTATATAAATAAGAACAACAACAACAACAACAACGTTTTCTTGTCATAATTAGATATGTAAAATATGCCAAACCCTAGTAGTACTTATTATAATAATGCTTCTATGATATGATACCTTGGAGATCCCATGGCTCGATTCTGTAGAGATCAATGTCTCTGATTACGTCAAGATCGATCTTCTGAGAAGCAACTTTCTTCCTTAGATAATAGCCGACTAGCTCCTCGTCGGTCGGATGAAACCGGAATCCGGGCGGGACAGAACTGGACTCCATGGACTCCATCATGTATTATAGCTAGGTATTCTCGGATGGTACTTAGCTTAATGCTACTTCTGCATCAAATTCACCACAAATATATACCAAGCTTATTAATTAATGATATCATCCTTAAATCATAACTATATATGTGGAGTTATTATAGAGAGAGAGAGAGGGGGGGGAGGGGGAGAGAGAATGAGAACTTGGGGGAAAAAGGTAAAAAGAAAGGGGGGGCAACGTTGTTAATTGAAAGAGAAAAGAAAAAATAATCCTAAAAGGGAAGATTAATTAATGAACCTTCCAAATTATTACGTAGGTGACAAGTGTTATCAGAGATAATCATAAGCTCATTTGGTGGTGAGCAACACCCTTAATTCATTTTTTGTTTTATTTTTATTCTGATATTTGTATATTAGCGCGTGTTACAAAACAAGGCCTAATCATGGAATAAATTTTTTGACCTTGGGGATTGATATATAAAAAATAAAAGAAGAGGATGGTGAAAAGGTGAAGAAAAACCAAATGATGAGAGTTTTTTTTTTTTTAATTTTTAATTATTCTTAACTTTTTTTTTTTTTTTTGGATAAAAACCAAGAATTGTTGGGAGTTGGAGATGGAATTAGCTGCCTATCTGAGGAGCCTGAGAGAGAAAACGGACAACTAGAGGTTTGTGATAATGATGTTGTCTTGTGCTGGTGAATGGTGGAAATGATGCATCAAGAACGGGGTTTCTATTATAATAATACATAACCAAACAAAAAAAAAAAACAAAAAGAAAAAGGCCTTTCTCAACAAATTAATACTCCATACCACTAAACCAAAAAAAAATAAAGTGAATTAATTAAGAGATTTAAATTAACAAAAAAAAGGCAAATTACTTTGAGTTTGGAATTGATATAATTTGGGGCTGTCGCGAAAAAGCTTATATTAATAAATAACAAATTGTTTATATATAAAATGGTGAAATATATAGATGAGTGTGTTTGTGTGGATGACGTTATCACAATTTAGCACGCGTATGTTTCTCGAAAGAGAAAAGAGATGAGACTTGAGAGGCAAAAAGATAAATATTATATGGCGTTGTTTTGTAATTGGGATATATATATATATATATATATGACCTTGCCTTAGCTTATAGCTATAGTTTGAGAAGAAGGGAGAGATGGGAAAAGCAAATGACTCTGAGGCTGTGGTCTCAACAATGTTGAAACGGGACTAGTACTAATCTCTGACTCTTTTGTCTCTTTGTCGAGAATTTCCATGGCACATTTTGACTGACCCCCCTCTTTCATGTGTGTGTGTATATATACACACATATATGTGCATATACACATAAGACTCAGAACACAAATTGCTGACCAAAAAACAGGATAACATTTTATTGTGTACTAATTCCTATGTTTTCACTTTTTTAAGTACTCCTGTTGTCGAGACTAAATAACAGTACTACTACTAATGCATTACTGTTTTCGATAGTGTCTTCTTAATAAAGCTGGTTAATTACTAACGCATTTCTTAAACTGTGTTTTGTGGCGTTTGAGAGTTGTTGGGGGGGGGGAAGAGAGAGAGGAATCCAGTGAAGAGCTTCAGGAGAATATACATACATAAATATATATATATATATATATTGATAGGTTGGTTATATATGTGAATTCAATACTTATCCTTAATTAAGGCAAAATTATCGCCCTAAAACTTTTAACAAATAATCTTGATAAGTAAGACTGTGGACCTTTCCTAAGGTGATTCTTGTTAATTCCAGAAGCTAGCTAAAACTCTAGATGGGCTACTTAGCTGAACTAATAGCAATTCCAGAAGCTTTTTTACTTAATACATAAAAAACTGAAAAGAAGAGGGGAAAAAGAGGGAGAGAGACACAGGGACCAACCAGAAAAATTTTCTTGACGGGGAATTAGGAGAGGAAGAGAACAGCTATATACATATACATATACATATACATAAACACACATATATATATAGCGTCTTATGATCAAAATTAATGAAGAACCAAGATGATTAAAAGGATATACATATATATAAATTTATTTTGGATTTTGTTTACTTTCTTTGGTATGATCAAACACAAACCAGTACGGGTGTTTTTTTTTCCATGCACGCAAATGATATATTATGATCAGTATAACAATGAATTCATACCTGCTTCAAGCGGGTAGTAGGTACTGTTGATTGTTTGTGTTTATAAAATTAACTCTTTACAACACAGAAAAAACAACGAAGAAGAAGAAGAAGAAGAAGAAGACAAAGATTAATTAAGAGTGAAGAAGAAGAAGCAGAAGAAGATATGTATGTAGCTAGGAAATATATGGGTTATATTGTGAGGATAAAAGATTAGTAGGAGAGAGAAAGAGAGGGAGAGGGGTAGAGAGAGAAAGGGCAGAGATGAAAAGAAAATTCCGTTAGAGAGGTGAGAGAAGGAGAGGATGTAAAAGGAAGGAACTGAGGACCGCTCGATTGCGCATGGGTTGATGGTTGTCCCCAGTTCCTGACGTCACTGCTCCCCCCCCTTTGAGTTAATATGCCTCTTATGATAAATTGAAAATGCCTCTTTTTCTCGCGAGACTTTCATTTACTTGAATTTTCTTTAATTTCTCGTTACAAAATTTTTAGAATTTATTGAGCCTTAAAAGAATACCCTTGATCAGTCTGTCCACTTGCAACTTTCAAGTTCCAACCCAAAACATAGATATTTATAGGTGTGAAATATTTGGTAAATATATATTATTATTTTTTAACCATCAAAAAAATCTATATTAGAAATTGTATGTTGAGCATTTCTTTCTTTTGGTCAGATTTAATACTAAAAAACATACAGTACAACCTGATAATGTATATCTCATCGTAAAAAGACTCGTTTAGCTCATGGATTCATGTGGTTTGAATTTGCATGACAAGTTTGAAATAATGTTTGGCTTTACAATTAAAGATGTGATTTTGAGCTTTAATGGTGAATTTTTTTGAACCAACCAAAATCACTAATTTTAGAACTTTTACTTCTATCTATTGCTTCAGAATGATTGGACCTATTTTCTATAATGAAAATCATGACCCAATCTTTGATTTTCTTACAATAATACAATTTCAAACTTATTTCATGTTCAGACTTAAACTTTAACCATATATCTAAACATCAATTTGGATTGCATATTCAAACCACACTTTATTATACACTAAAAAAATTAAAAATCAAATCATCATAATTTAAACCCATAATACGAAATAGACCCTATATTAGGACTTGGAAAATACATTTCTAGTAAGGTTCTATTTTTCAATTGTAAGATCTATGTTAAAATTATATATTTTATATTTTTTCTTTTGTATGATTTTGATATAATCTAACAGTCAGAAAACATATTACACTACTAACATGAGATTTTACCATTAAAAGACCCCGGCCATTACAAAACTAATAATAATAAATAAAAATGTTCTACTTACTAACACAGTAAGATCACATTGGTGGATAGTCTTGCTTCCATTAAATCATGATATTCTCTAATTGTAGGATGAACCGACATTTGTTTCAAGAATAATATTTTGCAATTTGACATTGATGTTTTATCAAATTTGTCAATGTCTAAATTAGATGCTGTAGTTAAGTGTCGCTTTTTATATATGAAAAAAATATATATGTTGAATCATATTAGTTCAGCCGCATGCATGCGTAAGTAGATTGAACAAAATAGTTTGAAAGTGCAATTAGAAACTTCTATATTATGGTAGGACTTATTTCTCAATCACTTTCCAATTGGGTCCTTAACATTCTTTTAATATTATTATCTTACCTATAATTCTTATTATTTTAGTCCAATTACATATCACTAAAATGGTACGAGGTCCTATTTAGATTGATCAATTTTGTATTAGGATTAAGACTAGGCAATATGAAACTCATAATTATAGTAACCAATCTTAGCTAGTTTGGTAGGAGAAAAATTCAATTTCGACACCTTAATTTCTTTCCATTTTTCAATGAATTATCCAATCCATATATTTCCCATATATGTTGTTTCTGTGTCCTATTTTGCTTTTGACTACTTCCTTCCCAAGGGGCCCTATAAGCCCCTAACTGAAAGCTCCTCATGAACTTGCTTCAATTTACACTCCCCAAAAAAACGTGAAAAATATATTTATCATCAAAATATCGCGAGATAATGATTATTCCCTGACACACATGCCACGCTGCAAAGCAGGACGAGAAATAGCCACGTGTTGCCGCCAAAGCGACCGCCCTGTCATGCAACCCGAGCTCTTCCGAGCTCCTTTCTTCCCACGACTCACGTACCTTTCAATATTAAAATGACTAAAATACCCCCACCAAAAGCTGCTGTGTGTAGGGGTGTTTCCGTCAATTGGAGTTGTGCCCATTTACGATTTTACGGGCTACAAATGATTGGTTTTTGCAGAAGGAACTGGGGGGAGTAAAAAAGCAGGGGGAAACGTAGACTGGAGGAGAAGATCAAACAAACAACTACAGTTGATCAGGAACAAGAACAACGTGGAAGTCCGGGTTGGTGTAGTAGTACTTTACGTAGATGATAAACAAAGCAAAGATCCAAAAACAAAAACAAAAGAATATCCCAGAAAAGGCCTTTTCATCGATTATTATATGAGGATTCAGGACCCCCACTTGTTGTTTTAGCATTAGTTTGATCACCTTCCAAATTAACCTTCATAGTATGTTTCAAAACGCAGTTCAAATCAACAGTTCTCACTTAACATGTTATAATAATAATAGAAATTGTGTGAAAAATATTGTAATAAAATCAGTTTAACCTAGTTTATTTTAGTTCGAATTAGGCTCTAAACATACTTTGTATTTATTCTGACTATTTTATATCAACTCATTTGGTAATAAGTTGTACGTGTCAATTTTTGAACACTTACAAAGAACAAAACAACTCGCATGTCAAGGTAAGTTGAGAATTGGAATTTCTTGGCACTACAGGTAATTTGCACTATTTTGTTCTTAATCAGTTATACAAGATCTAGTAGTCCAGTATATAGATAGATCTATAGCTGACCAAGAACTACTCGTATATATCTTGGTTTGTGCATATATATAGATTTGTTTCATTTGATAATGGTCAGCTAGTCATAACGTTTTATCTATATACAATGCATGTATTGATTGTGATAAGACAAAGATTTTTAATTTTGGCCAATCTCTCTCTAAGTAATAATTAGTAGAAATGTGAAAGTCAAAATTGTGTTACGTTAGTGTTAATTTCTAGTTAATGGGTTTGAGCGTGATGGGGTTAGATCAATGTGGTATATCATGTAATTTACATGACTTATCATTGCAAATTAAGTTCTAAAACAGATAAAATGTTGTCCAATAAATTAGTGGTGATCATGCAGAAGATATTATTAACTATATCATAACCACGATTATGGTCGGCATTAAGCTATATTTTTTGCGAGCGAGATATATAGATAATACTAATCAATTGGTTTCTGCCGCAAATGGAAAACCACGCGCGAGAGTCATAGAAATCATTTAAGTTGTTTGAAAAATGAGTTTGAACTTCATATTGTAATAATTTAAATTTTATTATAAATAATATTGTAACGAAATGAGTTTACAACTGAGATTTTTTTTTTAAACTCATTTCTCAAACCGGTAATTTTTCTCATCCTGTTACTAAAGTATTTTTTTTAATAATGAAATCCGACAATTGACATCAAGAAATTGTATTATGATAAGTTCAACTAGTTAGTACTAAAATTTCATATTATATAGATATAGTAAAAGGCAAAACGAATATTGAGTTATGGGTACTCGTTAGGCGGTGGAGATTCAAAAATATCTCAGGTTCTATCGTTATTATTACAGCTTTCTCTTTTTACATGTCATCTCTCACAAAGGATTAACAGAAGAAAAAAAAATATATCGGTTAGCTTGAGCAAGCTTCAAAGGGTAATATCCTGCAAAACATTCAAGGTGGTCCACTCACTGTCTACCCAAGATTGCAATCATAAGAGGAATGGACTCTATATATGATAAAAAGAAGATATATATATACACATACACACGCATATGATGATGAATGAGATATTTAATATATATATTAAATATATCCATGCTCTACTTAGCTACATGGAATGTTAAGGTTAAAGAGTTTTTTAACTTATTCCGGTTCAGATTATATTGATTACGTCAAGATATATATACACACACATATGTACATTATGTATTTAGCTAGCTCTCTTTGTTATATCTATATATGTATACATATGTGTGCGTGTATGTGTGTGTGTAGAGATCTATATAGACTGGTAAAACTTGGAAGGAGCGTGAAAGGGGCTATCATAATACTTCCATCAATTTGTCTCGCTGAAAACAGCATGCAGATGATCTTTTGCTAAAGATTTTTGTTGAGTAATTAACATATGCAAAATCATGAAATTGTTGAAATCTAGCTTGAACGTGGCTCACGACTTCACGTGTCATATTGAAGCTAAAGTGTGAAAAACAATATATGTTTTTTTAATTGGCCTTCTACTTATAAAAATATATATCAATGTAAAAAGTAAAAAATAATAATAATAATTAAACATCAACAAATATAGATAATACAACATATATATATATATAGGATGTTGCATATATTATTGTAGGATTTGGTGAAGACAAACTCATGCATGATTGAAATTCTACATAATTCATGTGCCACACGATTGAAATCCTAATTCTATACCGAAAGCAAAAAAAGTAGAGAAAAATAAGCAAAAAACAAACATACAAAATTTATAATGGTTCATCCTTAATCTAAAAACTATGTCTATTTTTAGCCGTGACAGAAAATTTCATCATAATAATAAAAAGCTTACAAGAAAAAATCATACACGATTCCTAGTTCTCTGTATCTTCTATCCTTGTAATTCTTTACAAAGGACAATAACTATAACTTAACACATTTTTCAATTACATACTTATAATTACCTTGCAATCAAAAAAAAAAAAAAATTGTCTTATCATTTTTCAAAGCTAGCTAGCTAGGGTTTAGCCATGTAAGATCAGCAGGGTCCATGATGGAGATGTATATATGGCATGGTGTTTGGTTTTAACACGAGTTTGAACTTTGACCGACCAAGAAAAGGACGTGAGAGCAAGCTAACAAGTCGCAAAAACGACGTCGTTTTGTGGCTCAGATAGATGTATTGGGAATAAGAAAAGATTATGAAAATTTTTGGGGACAAAATAAATTATAAGCTTGGAAAGATGAAGTAGGAGTACTGTGGGTAGTGATGTGGACGCGCAGTCCACGTAGGACGGTGGTGGGTCGGCCGCGGTTGCAAATCATGCGGCGGACCTCATCATTGAACTTCTCTAATGGGCCCCACCATAAACGGGGTGTTATTTCTCTCTCATCACTTGGGCGGTGACCCAGAACAGTACTACTACTTATAGTCTCTCTCCCTTTCTCTCTCTCTCTCTCTTAAAATATTATTCATATTTCTAAAATAAAAAATAAAATTTTTGGGATATATGGACCATAGGGTGTTTGCGTAACCAGCAAAAGGAGATCCTTGGGGGGTCCTATTAGGATCTTAACCCTTTTGACGCCGACCCTTCTCCATACTCTCTCTCTCTCTCTCTCTCTTCTGTCTCTCTCTTAAATCTAATTACATTACAATCTAACCTTTTTTGGAAGTTCATTTCATTTCATGTCATTATAACTATTTTTGTTTTATTGTATTAATTTTTTAGGGGAGTTGAAAAAGAAACGGTAAAATTATTATGCATGGTCGATATTGGTGGTTGGTACTAAAGAGAAATTAATCAATATCAATTTTGCTGACTCAAAAATGTATAGTTTTTAACCAGACAACACTTGAACTTCACTACTCCCACTACATTAATCCCTACAATCTCTCTCTCTCTCTCTATAGTACTAGCGAGGTGTGAAGCATAAGCTTTCTTTCAAAGGGGAATGCACTATGTAATACTATAATTGCACCTCTTGTACATAGGTATACTAATTCTAACATTTTGTTTGACGTGAAATAAACTATGTTTCTTTCTAGACCCCTAGCGTTTCACTTGACAAACTATAATTATGATCATTAAATGAGACACACACACACACACACACACATATATATATATATATATACATATTTGACGGGAAAATTGTGTCTTTTCTGGATTTGTGGGGGTGATTGGAGAAGTTGTGTTTTTTGCATCTAAATTTTGTCGTTCTATGAGGTGATGATTGTTCATCATGTGAAACATTAGAGTGGATTGCCCCTATGGCTAATTTATGTATATGCATTAAAAAAATTTTCAAAAAGTTTGGGATTGATTGGGAAAACGGAATGAATAGTTTTCTCAAATGAGTAATGCATATTAACGCTATCTTTATCAAATGGTAGAGCTTTATTGTTGCTAGCAAACGTATGGTCTTGATGTTAGAATCATTACATGAAGAGCAGATTTCCCTGAGACAAGAAGTGTATTGGAGGTTCTACCTTGGTCCTCATTATGGTTCATCTATCAATGAAGAAATATTGCTTTATAAAAAAAGAAAACAGTGGAAGGTACCTTCTATGATGCCTGTAGTTGCAATATGTATAGTCGAACAGTAAATCTATATCCGACTTTATTATATAGGTTGAATAGTTTGAATCTGCTACTCTTAGCATAGAAAAAAAGAAAGAAAGAAAGAAAGAAGATGAAAAGAAAGTTTCTAGGATGCCTAAGATGAGACTAAATTGGAAACAGTCCAGCAGGCAGTAAGCCATTGGGACAGAACACAAACAATTTCTGAGACTTTCATAATATCATGGGACTTGTTTAGGCGCGTCATATTCCAACTGGGGATTATACATCTTGTTGTTATTACCTAGAGAATTGACCTTGTGAGAGAATATTTGATTGCATATTTATATGATATTGATAGATAGCTAACTAGGCCATGCATGTGTATATTTCACTTCAACTGTACATCTATATCTATAGGTGTAAAAGTCAGGAGTGCGGCACAGATGGGCCAGTAATATGGAGGAAAGTACAAAAGAATATTTATATGCATGTCATTTATAATGTTAACATAGTTGTAGGTTTAAGCTGACAGTGAAATTTCGGGTTTGAATTCACGATCTCTCAAATTATATTGTACAAATTGATTATAGATAGGCCTATTCGTGTTCGCATCAACATTAATTAGATCTATATGGAAAAGTAAAATACGTATCATATTTATCTTTAATATTATGGTTGGCTGAAAGTTTAGTTTGACAACGTTGAAATTGTAAGTACTTTTTATGCACTTTATTGTTGAGGTTTAGAGTTAAATTTCTCGAATATCTCATGTCAATATGTACATATATACATATATTTGTGATGTTTAGGGATGGTCTTCTTCCTTGTTGGGACGGGCCCCATAAACTAAACATGGTTGGGATTAGGAACTATATTCGGGGATAGGAACGGATGGGGACAAAGTCTAAAGCCTGAGTCGGGGGTCAAGGCGGGGTTAGGAAAAGACCCCTTTTGTAGGGACAGGAAGGCATTTCTCGGCTCACCCTGCTCTGTTGCCATCCCTAAGACTAATATCAATGTTTTTACCAAGAAAATATATATATATATATATGACTATGATAATGATAGATAGGCTATGTATATATTTGGCTTCAATATCAACTAGATGTAAAGGTGAGGGGGTGGCAAGAGATGGGCCAGCAATTGAGAAAGACCGATCGGATTAATTGATGGAATGATAGTCACATATGATCTAAGGGGGTCCTAACTCACAAGATCATGATTATATATTGGTAGGTTTTTGCTATGCGTTGGCTCCGACTCTGCCAAACCTCGTGTAAACATGAAAATGAGAGGATCTTAATAATTAATTTTTAAATGTTCTTTTTTTTCTCCTCGTTCATTTGGGGGGTCTAAATGGAAGAATATCAATGATATATAAAGCGTGTCGAATTGACTTGTTAGATCTGTTTTGTTGTTTATTGTGCTTGCAAAAGACATGCCCATGTAAAGCTTTTTTGGCTTTCTAGATACATTTTGGATACTTGATTAGACGCGTTAATTTTGTTCGTGCTAATTTGTCAAAAAGGTTTGTCCTGAATATTCTTTGCTTTTTCACCTTTTCAAAATCCTTAGATATGATCTTTATATAAATTTTTTTTATTGGTTTTCTTTTTGCGAGTCAAGGGACGTTATCTTTGTGAAGTACTCCAATTAATGGACTCGTCGTTAAATGACTGACGTGTGGGAAATGAAATTGTCACCTTAATATGATGACTATATGTTTTACACATGAACAATTCTATTTAACCTAATAGGGTTATAACCCACTATTAATAAATAATGAAATTTGATATAAAAAGTACACTATATATCAAACACTAGATTAAGTCTTATTATTTTATAAGTCGCAAGGTTATAACCTATGAGAATAAAAAGGATTTTTTAATATCCATACATATATATATATATAAATGTATGTATACACACTCACATTTGATTAGCCAAAGTTGTAATCCTAGTCCTTTGGGTCATGTCTAACGATTTAAATGAAAATAAAATTTAATTTAAAAATAGTTAAAGCAGAATAATTTTGCAATGCTACATTCAAGAAATGTTTAGGAGTTAAATCTAAGAGTCAAATCGTATTAAAGGAAGGTAAAAGAAAAGATAGTATAATAGAAAAGCAAAGTCAGCACTAAGAATATAGATCTTAATTTCTTTTCTAGTGTTTACTTGTCTATAAGATGTTGCCACATGAGAAATAATCAAATTAATCTCTTTATGATTTTTACTAAACTTGTAAATGGGATTATTTAAATATACGTCTACATAGTTATATAATCCAAAATAGTCATTGGATTATAACATGTGAACTATAAAGGTATTTGAGTAAATTTGGTATTCATTTCATTTGACAAAGAATCAATAATAATCAATAATAAGGAAATGCAAGAATTGATATTCTCTTTATGCATTCTCTGTATTGTTTAAAGCTCATACACTCTCATTATTACTATTGTTGCAATTAAACACATGAATAGATGGGAAAACTCCTCCTTTTCCCTCATTAACTATATATAATGTTCCATATGTGTGTGTATATCTTATCTAGGTCTTACTGATCTTTGAAAGATGAATTTTAACACTTCCACTCATTGAGAAACATGTAATTTTGAGGGCAACAAATGAGTTCTTTCAGCTAGGGTAACAAACTAAGCAACCCATTCCATGGAATTCAGAAATAGATCGATTGATATTCATTACACAGGAAACTGAATCCCATCACACTCATTTGAAACGCCACAGTGGAAAAAAAAAAGGGCTCATCATAAAAGTTATGCAAAAGCATATCATATAGAATGATTCCATTTCGGTTAAAGGGAATGTCCACAAACGCCCTTATAATTATTTCTTAGTGATGTTTCCATGAGCTTCCAATTCACTCACTCACACACACACACACACACTCACATATATGTCATATATCTTGGCCCCATATTATTAATTTATTGTGAATATGTACCACGCATATACATATATACATATAATAACCCAAAAAAACATGTGGCCTTAAAAATCGCTGCACACCCTCTTCTTGAAGATACATTATCAACATGTTTCGGGCAGGTAAAATATATATATATATATATATATATATATATATATATGAGATTGATCATAGTCCAATTCATTATAACAATCCCCCAACAAGCAATAGTTAGTCATTCAATGGAGGGCAAAAACTAAGTCCACCTTTTTTGGGTTTTTGTAATAAGGAGCAAAGTTGAGCTCTAGTACTACTTGTAATTAATTTAGCAAATAGAATGATTATGAAAATCAAGTAGAAGATTATCTTTTTTGAGCCCCTTTTTTTTGGTGAGGTAGATGATCATAATAATAATCCAAGTGTATTAAATGTTAAGCATTCCCGCACGTTTGTGGTGAAGTACTCCATCAAACCGCTCATAATTATTTTACTTTGGGGAGACTCCTACTCTTTTTGTGTTGGAGTTTTGATTTCAGTGAAGAAACAATGAGGGAGGTGAAGCAGAAAAGAAAAGAAAAGAAAAGGAAAAAAAAAAAGTTAGTTGTAACTTGGAAGTTGGAACTGGCCATCTGTACGAATGGGGAAGAAAGAAGGCTTGAAATGCCATTCATGAATACTCAAACGGGTTAGCGGTGTAGCTCTCTTTGAACAGTCTGATTTGTTGTAAAGCTAGCTATTGTACTGTTTCACATTCAAGTTTTTTAACTTTTTTTTGTGTGTGTGTATGGTTTCTTTTTTGTGCAAATGAGAACCTTGGTTGATGTTTTAAAAAAATTTTACTTTATGATGAAGTCTAATTCTTAAATTAAAATTAGGGAGATTAAGGGAAATGATAGATTTTTTGAAAATTTTTAAGTATATAATATATTTTAAAATATTTTAGATAAATGGAAGAGTTACACCATAAATAAGAATTATTTAATCTATAAATAAGGGGATAAATAAATTATTCATGCCATAAACAGATGTTACTTGTTATAAACATTTTCAAAACTTGCTTTTCCTTGTACCTAGTTTTGAAAAAGTGTTGTTTACAACCATTTTTTTTTTTTAAATATGGTCTACCCAGTTGAGTCTTGATCCTACAACTCTTTAACCTTGAGAATGAAGCTAGCCCAAACCCACAATGGTGGTAGCCTAGGAGGTTATTGTAACATCCCGAGATTAATTAAGTGTTAGTGTGTTAAATGATAGATTAGTGTGTCATAATGAATATTTTAAACTTAATTTGATCATTTTGTGAAGTTTCTAAATTAATGTTATTTTCAATTCTTTTAATAATTTTTAGTTACTTTTAATTATTTTTTATTATTTTTTAAATACTGAAAACAAAACAATTTGTTAAATGATTAACACGTCCCACTTTAGAAAACCACGTGCGGGACGTGAAAACAACCTTCCATTTTTTTTTATAAAATCTCTCACCCTCTCTTTCTCTTTCTCACTCTCAATCACTCTCTCTCTCCTCTCTCTCACTCGTCACTCTCGCTCTCTCTTTTTCTTTCTCGGTTTCTCTCTCTCTCTCTCGTTCTCTCTCAAAATTTTGAAACAAAATCAACTCCAAGCCTCGGGTTAGTAGATTAAAGGTTTGGGAACTTGATTTGACGACCAAAAATGTGATTCGAAGCTTTGATTCGAGGTTAGTTTCAAATTTTCTAAACTTTTTCAATTTTTTTAAATTTTCTTGCATTTTGAAATCTAAGCTTTCCTAAGCTTAGAAAACTGTCAATCTAGGTTAGATGAACTTAAAATAACTAGAATACAAACTTCGTTTCAACAAAAATGGATTTAAATCAAGATTTTTTATTTTTCTCCATTTTTCTCTATTTTCGAATTTATTTGAAAATTTTGTTTAAAACTTGTTTTAAAGCATCAAAAAATAATCTACTATGTTTTTCTATCAATTATGATCATTATCTATGCTTGAGAATTGAAAAAACAGGTTAAAATTGAAGATTTAAGCTCGGGGAGGCCGAGACCCGTGCCTAGAAAATTTTAAAATTTTTCCAGATCAGTAGGGCGAACTTCGTGTTCGGTAGGCTGGATTCATGTGTTCGGTAGACCGGATTCATCCGACCAATAGGCTGAACCTAGAAAAGTTCGGCCGACCGAACTCGACTTCTCGGTAGGTCAAACTGTGTAGTTCAGCCGGCCGAACGCAGGCTGAACCTAGAAAAGTTCGACCGACCGAACTCGGCTTCCTGGCAGGCCGAACTGTGCAGTTCGGCCTGCCGAACCAGGGGGACCGGTAGGTCAACCGGACATGGTGAAATTTTGTGATTTTTCACCTACTTTCATTGTTTTGAACGCTGATTGAAATTCCAATTTTGTAAAATGATTTTATAAACCTAAATGGCATACTAGGACACTATGAGATGATTTTGTAACATAGAATATCTCACACAAGACACTAATAGATCTAATTTCCATTTAAGGTTGTGCGTAGATTCGTAGAGCTAACGTATAGCAGACTAGGATTACGGTGTGGGATATCGACACGAGTATTGAGGTAGGACTTCTATCCCCTTTCTTGGTAGCTAGTTTTAAATGTTTTGGCCAAAAAGGAATTTTTAACAAAAAGTTTTCAAATGATTGGTTGAAAATATATTTTTATTGACTGATTTCATAAATGGTAGAATTGAGGTGATTTTTCATAATAAACCTCATAATGAATGTAAATGATTATATTTAGTAAAAAGAGATTTTAATAATCTTAGAAAGATATATATAATTATGTTTAAGGGCATGATGCCATATCAGAGATCGGGTCGTGTAGTGCGCGACCTTAGGGGCAGGTCCCGAAACCTAGCTGGGTCACTACGGTGGTGATTTACATATGGTTTGCCTAACAAAGGAAAATTGTATTCTTTCTGATTGACCAATTAAACTGTTTTGGTAAGATAAAACTTTTATTAAATTTTCATCTATTCATTTATTTATTCTAGTTTGTCTTCTATATGTTTATTTGAATAATGAAATTTCTTTCAATATTAAAATGTTTTAAAAACATAGTCCTACTGAGCCTTTCGCTCAAATTTTATTTGTTTTAAAATCTTACCCCTTAGGTGGATATCAGCTTAGGATTGGAGAAGAGTCCGTTGACCGGACTTGCGACTAGTAGAAGATTTGGGTAGGTTGTAGAACAAACAAATCAAGACATGTATAATTCTTAACTTTCTCTTTTATTCTGGACTGTGGTTGTATTGTAATATTGTCAATATTATGTGTGTGCACAAAATGTGAGTCAGTGGGACCTATTCTCGCCTCACTTTCTATTTTATTATTATATTATTTTATTATCTCCTCATCGCTTATTTTATTTTATTATTTTATTTGTTCGAATATTATAACTACTCGTTTTAAATAAACGATTTTAAAATTATCACATTTTTATTTATAAATTAAATTCTAAAACCCAGTTTTTAACTAAATCTCTGTTTAATTAACTCAATTAATCTACCACGTCACCTCCCGTACTACGGGGCGTGACAGTTATTGTGTTTCTGACTTGTTCTGCTAGAAAGAAGAAGCAATCAGCACATTTTTAAGGGAATCAATACTAAGACAGTTTGGACTACAAACGATGGAAAATATTGTAGTTATGCGTATAGATTAATAGTAATCTCATGCATAACTTCATTATAAGGTAAAAAGTTCAAACCCTCTTCTTTACATTAAAAATTAAAAAAAAAAAAAGATGAAAACTACGCTTTGATTGTCTTCAACATCTTGGATATGAATGTTAGGGATGTTTGAAGAAGATTATAAAGATCTTCATGTGCAAATAGGTAAAACGGTAAGAACTGAAAATTTTGGTTTAAAATTGTAGCAATTAGACTTTTACACTCTAACAATTTTTTGCTTTTTATTATAGTTTGTGAGAGATTTACGATGTAGTTGAAGACAACTGGCTGTAGGGAAAAGATTGTTTGCACCATTTTTTTTCTTTTTACTTTTAAAAACCTCGTGCTATTAGCTATCTTAAGATTAAAAAATTTGCGCTTGCTATAATTGCTGCTAAACTAAATACTTAAGGATCACTTGGCTTTCATTTGGTCTGTTACGGTGATTTTTTTAAAGAAAGATAAAGGGTTCAAAATTGTTAGGGGTGGAGGTTGGTTTATTGCAATAGCCTTCCTCAAAATTGTATTCATTTTCTTTTTTTCTTTTTTCAAATTGTTTGAAATATTGGTACATGACAACTTGCTCACTTCTTTTTCTACATTTATTATTGAGCTAGCAGAGCCCCCAAAAAAATTTGTAGAATAGTATATGAGAAGAGTTTTGTTTTTCATTTCAAAAGTTCAATTCAAATAAATTCTCAAATAATGTGGAGTTAGTGGCTATGTACTAGTATATGTTTGTTTGTAAAAGCGGTTAGAACTTTTTTTATAGTTGAAATCATTTCTTAGTTTAGATTTTATAAATGAAAACACCGTAAGAAAAACAGTTGAAACTGTAATTGTCAAATTGATATTTATCAAACATATGGATAATGAGGACGGCATGTTGGGGCCAAATACTCTTCAAATTGGACGAGAGTTATTCCCCCATTGAGTCAAAACTTGAATTAATAAATTGCTGACCAAGATAGTTACCTTTTAAGAGAAAAAAAAAAAAAAAGTTGACAACTACTGGCATAAAATTTATGCCCCTCCTGTAATATACAAATTCATGTCTATTCTTTTTCCATTTTAAATAAATTAAGAGGGAAACACGTTTTGATAAAAATTAAAGAACGCGTGATTTTAAATAAATGAATTGAGGCTGCGTTCTCCAAATTTCTCAAAAAATAAAAAATCAAAAGTTCTTACTTGTCAAATTCCTAAAAGAAAATGTACAAGAAACATCTTGAGATATGGTATAACTTATGTGCAATGCCACTTACGAAGTCTAGTTATTCACCAATAAAACTTCGGGAAAATTAGCAATTTTTCCCCTTAACTCACATCTTTGGTTTTTTGTCATGCTTTTGAAATCTATTCTTAAGTTAATATACAATAGACAGGAGAAGTTAAAAGCAAGAATCTTAAGTGTTCAAGAAACGATGTAAATTTTTGTGTCCCCTTCTTTGAAAGAAATTCCTCCAAAATTTCCAATTACTTTTACAAGTAAATTATGCTCAGATCTTTCCACATAAGTGCATGTCAACCTATAAGCCAAATGGTGCAAAGGAAATACACACACACACACACACACACACACACACATATATATATATATATATATACAAGTCCTCCACGTAGGAGACGAGAAAAAGAATGTCCAGAAGTAATAATAGTAATTACACATAAATTCACAAAATGATTCGTAAGTGCCATCCTATGCTTTGTTAATCATTCTGCTTGTTCAAACGTTCTCAATAACCGTAAAACAGACATACGACAATACTCTCAAATTAGAGACATGTCTTAAATAGGGATTAGAGTGCCAAAAGCCGACATTTCATGTATAAATTTTGTGGAATGCCAAAAATAATCTCATTTTGAGATTTATGCTACAAATAATGGAGCTTGGCTTTTGTTCCAGATGAGCTAACTAGTCATATGTTAATAAAATATGATTTAAATATAAGCGATGAAAAATTATGGTATAAATCCGAAAATATAAAAAAGTTGTGCCACCTAAATTTCTCTACTTTTCACTTATACTTCTCTTGAACAACCCTTAGCCCAAATAAAAATCAACATAAAATTACATGTTCTGCTATACTTTTAAAAAAACATATTTATTTCCATTAGATTTAAAAATTTGTGGTATACAACTGCTTATATTATATGTTTAAGTTGTGTCACATTTAAATATGTGTAACATTTATAAAGAGAGTTCCAAAAATTATATTTATGAAAATTCCCCTAAATTAGACCCGGAATAAATTAGGTAGTATACATTTTTTTTACTACCACTATTATAAAAAATCACTTTTCCTTTCTCCTTTTGTTCTATAACATTTCTCTTCTAGCTATAAAAGCCAAAATAACCTTAGATAATACATATTTGCCTAGCCTTAACCCAAATTACTTAAGAACAATTAGTGTCTTTATCTTCATTGAAAATGAAATGTTCTAAATTTTTTTATAGAAGTAATCAAATTGAAAAACAAGTTTCAAAGAAGTGGTATTTCTCGAATTGACCCTCAAACCTATAAGATTCTAAAAAGGGGGAAAGAGAATATTAAGCCAAAATTATAGAGGATTAAAAATTAAGAGACCAAAAATTTTATTCAGTTAGTGAATAGCATTTTAATTTAAACTCCATATCAATCAATAGATAATTTACCTCAAGTACCCTCATATTACAAAAACTAATAATCTCTCGATCTCTCCTCCTTTCTCTCTCTTCTTTTATTTTTCTCTCCCTGTTCATGAGTTTTCCTGATTACTTTCTCTCCAAATCTCTTTCTTCTGCTGTCCCTCTCTCTCCTTCTTTCTCTATGATAAGAACTGACTCTAGTCTAGAGATTCCGTCGCGATGCCAAGTAGATATCACGACGACCAACAGTTCCTCCTCCCTTTCTCTTCCTCTCTCTCATTTGCGCGACTAGATCTTGATCCCAAGCGTCGACGATCTCCATTGACCAGATCGTGAACTACGCGATACCTTTAAATCATCTTCTCCGGTGTGGGTGGTGATTACAGTAAGCGACTGATCTCGTCCTCAAAATCATCGCCTCATTTCTGTGTTTTGCTAAACATCATGATCGATCTCGCACTTTGGGTAGTGATTAGCGATGTTCTTTTCGGTGTATAAGTGTCGGGTATTGTAGATCACTTGTTTTGAGCATGGTGGGGCGACAGTGTCGGAGGACAAGCGACAATGCACGGCGGGCGGTCTTGGCAAGTGTTGATGCTCTACTGGTGATCAATGCTACGTGTGGCTGCATACAGTGGACAAACTCCTTGCTCTACTGCAACAAGAAGAGGAGACACCTCATGGATTAAGGGGACACCAGTATGGTGTCGGCCAAAGGCTCTTCGATCTCGGCATAGTGGTCGGCTTACTTAACCCTACTATTAATCTCAACCGAACAAGCACTTAATTTGAGCGTCGGAGAGCTTTTAGCCGGTATCACACTACTGTCCCCTTGATCCCCGAGGTGTCTCCTCTTTTTGTTGCAGGTTTACCATGAGAAGCTAAGACAAGCAAGGGTAGGCAGTCTGACCACCGCGTGTAGCCACACATGGAGTTGATCACCACTAGAGCATTCACAGTAGGCAACGAACATAGAAGGGGAAGTTTGAGAACAAATAAAATTTTGGAAGAAGGGAAAAATGGGAAAATAGAAACTTTAGAATATAAAAATGGCCTTTTAATTACTACAATTTAGTAGAAGGGTTATTTACTCCAACAAATTCAAGTGTTGGTGCTGTAATTTCCCATTCTAAAAAGCCCAAAGGAGAACCCATGGCCCAAATAAAACAGACGCCCAAATGAATTCATGGACATCAGGCCCATGTTTTGGCCCAAAAAACTTGGCCCACAGCATTGATTTGATTTTCGGCCTTAATAAGCAATAACTTGGAGAAAAAATTACAAAGTCTAATAATTATTGTTTAAAATTATTGTTATGAAATTAAAACCTAATATAATATTTAAAATATTTTTAATAATATAGTAATTATTTTAATAATATTATATATTATATTATATAATTACATATAAATAATTTTAATGATATTATTATGAGACATTCGTAAAATTTTTATATAATTATATTTTAATTTAATAAGTGTAATTGGATCAATTCTCTCGTTAACCTAACTTGTGTGTAATAAGTGGGGAACCACCTGCGAAGCTTCACACCTGTCCAAATAGATTTTTGCGAAACGAACACAAAAATAAAATAAAATAACTTTCAATTTTCTCTCTCTCTCATTGATAGAGAAGAAGGAAGAAGAAAACGAGCGATCTCGCCGATCAAAAATCCCCAAAATCTTCCAAACCCTAGCACTCTCAGAGCAAATTCGACAATGTCTTCGACCTTCAGCGGCGACGAAACCGCTCCCTTCTTCGGCTTCCTCGGCGCCGCCGCCGCCCTAGTCTTCTCCTGTACGTTCTCCTCTACTTTTTCCTTTTGGTTCCCGAGCAAAAGGGAAAAATTCGGATTTTACAGCATACGCTTTATTTGTATTGAATTAGTTGTGTTATTGAGAATTTCGATGAGAAATTGATGAGTTTTTCGTTATTAGGTCTTACGGCTGTAATCATTTCCGTTGAAATTGAAGACTAAATTCTTTTGGATTGTGAAATTACGATGAGATTGATGAGTTTTGTGGTTGATTAGGTATGGGAGCGGCTTACGGGACGGCGAAGAGCGGAGTGGGAGTGGCATCGATGGGAGTGATGAGGCCGGAGCTCGTGATGAAGTCGATTGTTCCGGTTGTTATGGCTGGAGTTTTAGGTATTTATGGATTGATTATCGCTGTTATTATCAGTACTGGGATTAACCCTAAGGCCAAATCATATTACCTCTTTGATGGTTACGCTCATCTCTCTTCTGGTCTCGCTTGTGGCCTCGCCGGTCTCTCTGCCGGTATGGCCATCGGTATCGTCGGCGATGCCGGTGTAAGGTAAGCTTAATTTTTCGTTTTTGCTATATTTGTGTTTGCTATAGTTATTTGATTTTATGTGTTCATTTTCTTGCTACTGAAAGCCTTAGAATTTATTGAATCTTAACTATTGTAGCCACGGAGGGAGCTAGCTTGATTTAGGAGGTTTTAGGTATAATAGTCCTTATCTTTATTGGCATTTCGTTTGTCTTTGTTGTGGAAGTATATAGTGAAAACTTTGTGGTTATTTTGTCATTGTTTTGTGAGGGCTATAAATACCTTTACTAGCTAGTGTAATGTGCGACTTGATTATTGACATATTGAAATCAGATTTGTGTTTTCTCTCCTATTTTGGGGTCTTCCCTCAGTTTTTTTTTTTTTTTTTACTTGAATATGTCTCAGAATTTTGTCTCTTTCTATTTATTTTGATTATGATTGTGTTGGTGGTTGTTGATTTCCTTGTTCTGACCTGTGAAGCTATGTAGTGTACTTTGATGTGTGTTACAACTATGTTAAATGCGACACTTGAAGAAGCAACGTCCATGTGCAAAATGTCCTTTCCATTCAATTGATTGATGATGTTCCATCTTAGGACATGTTCAGTGAATCACGCTCAATTGTATGGACCTTTTGGTCCTAGTTATTTGGACAGGTTTCTTTCGTTTGATATATCTGTTTGTAACGATTATCACGGTTTAATTTGACATTTGACACAACTTTAGAATTCCCTTTTAATTGTGTCCTGGATGGCATGCTTGAAAGTCTTAAACAAGATGTAAAGGAAAAAGGTGATCCTGCTTTGGTTTTTATGATTTATGTGCTCTGTTTACTGATTGAGATTTGTGTTGTTCTTGTTGGTTGTTTTCAGCTGTCTTTGCTGAGTTCTAGAGAAAACACCATTACCTGTTTTATAATATCTGCTAGTTGCCTTGTTGCTTTACCTGTCAAAATCATGAATGACGGGACCTTTTAATCAAAAATTCTATTTTATCTGCTTGTAACGGTTATCACTTCTTCTTTTTCCCCCCACTGAGTTTGATTTGACATGTGACACGACTTCATAATTCCCTTTTCATTCTATAGGAATGACGGAAAAGGCGATCTTACTTTGATCTCTATGATTTCTGCATTTGTTTGCTGATTGAGATTTGTAATGTTCTACTTGGTTGTTTTCGCCCGTCTATGCTGAGTTCTATAGAGGAAACATCATTAGAACATTTGCTAGTTGCCTAGTTGCTTTACTTATCAAAATCATGAATGACGGGGCCTTTTTTATCAAAAATTCTATTTTCTTGTGGATGTTGATTGATGCATCAAGCGGAAAATGTCTTTGGCAATTAACATGATGTGTCATTTTGATTGATTGTCCTAGATGAAGTTGATAGCTTTTTTGGATTGGAAAATCTTCACAAGGGTTAGGAAAGGTTTGTGGGAAGGGAGAGATTCTTTTCTTTTTATGTTAATCACGAATTAGAAATAAATAAATAAATAAAGCCAATAAGTTTCGACCTGTTGTTCCTTGACATCAGTACCTTGTCAGACGGCAATCTTGAGATAGGTTTCGATACATTTCAGATATAAACCTTTGTTGTTGTTGTTGTTCTTCTTCTTCTTCTTCTTCTTCTTCAGTGCTGTTAACCCGCTCACTTTCTTAAGTTGGATGTTAATACGCTTTAAAAATAAAAATATGAAAAAAAATTAAGAGATGATGTTGATAGGAGTGCAATAATAATTACTTAAACAACATTTGCGGACTGATAATTCCACATTTTTGGTTTTCTTTTGTTTTTTGTTTTTTGGCTTTATATTAGTTGGACGGTCAAGCGTAGTATAGATTTTACCTATCATTGCTGATTATGCCTGGGCTATTTAAACAACATTTGCGGACTGATAATTCCACATTTTTGGGGTTTTTTTTTTGGCTTTATAATAGTTGGACAGTCAACTTTTATGATATGCATGGTATAGATTTTACCTATCATTGCTGATTATGTTTGGGCTTGGCACTTGTTATTATACCTTAAAAGTTTAAAATTCTGCCTACTCGAACATGCTTCATGCTTAAATTTTTTATTGTTTCTGCAGGGCAAACGCACAACAGCCAAAGCTTTTTGTTGGAATGATTCTCATTCTCATCTTTGCGGAAGCTTTGGCTTTGTATGGCCTTATTGTGGGAATCATTCTTTCATCGCGAGCTGGCCAATCAAGAGCAGATTAGAGAGAGATTCCGTGGCATCGTTCTAGCATGGACGGTGTCGTTTGAGTTGCGCGGTTCTGTTCTGATTGCTTCATTTTAATATTCAAAGTATCCTGCTTATTGTTGAATACAGAGCGAGTTTCCATTGTAATAAAGCATACTTCTTGAAACACCCGATATTTTAACGGGTATGATTTTTGTAAAATCATATAAATAAAATATCATTTTAGTATTTTTACCAAGTCTCCTTAGTAAATATTTAAAACCTATCTATCATTCATCACTTCTACCAATCTTGTCCTGTTATATTAATACTCAATTAAGTCACATCTTTCTCATTTGGAGACATATAATTAATTCACCTTAACTACTTATAGACATAAAATTAATTCACTTCAACTACTAGGAGATATTGATATATTTTCTCAACCATCTTTTTAATGCTTCCTTCATCTTCTTCCACAACTTGCCTCATTTGCCTCCTCAATTATGTTGGCATTACTTGTTGAAAGTCTCCATGAGAGACATGATAATATTTTCTTTTAATGCTCATTTGTTTCTTCCTACAACTTTCTCCATAAATCTACAATTATCTCCTGTTCTTTAATTATTTTGATGCTTATTTATTCAACCATCACCATTTTCTTCTCTAGTTTCTCATTCTCTCCTTTCTCACTTCAATTTTTAACTAAAGACACAAGGCATGAAGCTCTCTTTGTAGCCAAGTAACTATAATTCCCAGCCATGTTTAAAGCCGTTTTGGAGTCAATTCAAGCTTGATTTTTAATTCAAACTTTGGTGCTTTTCAAAGGGTTTTGAGTTAGGTTTTCTTTAATTCAAACTTGGTTTTTAGTATGTGTTTTCTCCATGTTTAATGCATGATTTTCGTGTTCCAAGTTCATGCAAATTTTTAGTTATGTTAACATGCATATTTGAGCATTTATGAACAAAAACTTGAGTCCTGAGTTAAAACCCACAACCAACCTTTATTTTGGTTTGACAACAATGTTAGGAACATGTTAGGAATGTTTAAAACTAGTTTCCATAGCTCTATGGTTAATGTTTTAAGGTTTTGAGCTCAAAGAACAAACTTAAGCATGTTTTTATCATTATTTGCTAGAAAGGCTAGAGATATAGTTTGATGATAATTTTGGTATAAAACTCATGAGAATATGTTTATTGTAATTATATAATGTATGCTACCTATTTTGGAATGGTTTTGAGATTTTGAACAAGAATAATATGCTTTGGGTTAAAGAGAAACTTAACCTTCCATAAACCTTGTATTATCTCTATGGGCAGTAGCTTTTTCTTAAAATTCTGGGATTAGATGAAAATGAAT
>CAMOHE010006372.1:1428-12098 GCA_946598075.1 Artocarpus hirsutus
AAGAAAATTAGTTATTCCAGGTTTATTACACTTCCCTAGTGTCTGTTTTGATTTGCCCCTATTATTCCATCAAAAGTGTGCTTCTCTATATTTTATTTGTTACATATTTTGTTGACAAACTAAAAACTATTTGTGCTTTACATGGTACTTAAAACTTAAGGGGTTTGTCGTTCATTATTCTTTATTTATTTTATTTAGGGTGTTTGAGAGAAGGGTGTTAGACCTTATAGTTTGAACTCTAGTACTATAGTATGTGAGAGTTTTATATTAGAACTAAGGACTCAAAACTCTTTTCTCAAACATGTTACGGTTGGTGCTCGGGTTTAAAATAGTGTGGTTTAGAACTTTGTAGTCTGAATTGTGGGTCTTAAACTGTATGTTTTAAACGGTGGTTTTGAATTGGCATTTGGAACATAAAGGTTTAAGACAAGAATAAAATATCACATTAAGTTTAAAACGAAAACTGGTGTTTGAGAAACAATAGTTTATGAAAAAAAAAACAAGAATGAAAATGGGTTTTAGTATAAAAATGGTTCAAACTATGTGAATTTGAGGGAGGGGCAAAGTTTGAATTTTTGAGGTTTTGGCCACTTTAAAATTACCTTCATAGTTCGAACTGGCCTGAATTGTTACTCAACCAAATGCCAGTTTGAACCGTCTTTATAGTTTGAACTGTCTTAAACGGTTTTGAACCCACGTACTAAACAACTTATTAATTTTTAAAAACCAATTACACTTTAACTTTTAATTGAATAAAAAGAGAGGAAGAAAATTAATAACGGGATCGATCATCGATCAACAAGCTGATATGACCATCCGAATCTCTATTGGGATGCATCATGCATGTTACCAAAATAGGTTATCACATGATCTTACTTAACATGCTTAAAGAATTGACGAGGTATTAGCATTTTTGAGATTTAAGATTTGGCTATTTCCAGAAAAATTTGGCTGGTTTGTAATGCACGCACTATATATATATTTACATATATATATATATAAATATATAAATAAAGATATATATATATATATATATATATATATCTGAACTTACAGTTCCACAGTTATGAATCCGCCTTTTAGTCCATTCAGTAGTAATGTCCCTTTCAACAGCTAGCAAATTAGTTGATTCAAAAGGAGGTAAGGTCCTCACCTTATCAACAAATGATGGACTTCGTTGGCACTCTATTTTGTCCCTTGACTCATCCACCAAACTTCACATTTGGATAGAGACGTGTAATATAAGATGTAGTTTATATTAAAAAAAAAACTAGTGCTCAATGTTTGGCGAGCATTGGATAAAATTGGATTAGAATTTACATTATGCATGAAAAATAATCTTATCCTATATATGGTGTTATAGTGTTAGGATACTACTATTAGATTTTGCGTTGCATTATACAAGAGAATAATTATTAAATATTTAACACAATACACGATTAAAATTAATTAATAAATATAAAAAAAATATAATGTCAAGTCCCAAAGGTTGAAGTGATTATATATCTATTTTTCAGACATTTTGTTTATTGTTTTGCAGAAGTAAAATTCAAAATAAAAATATCTATTAAAAGTTCAAACTAAATTTTTAAGAAGTACGGAATTTGTAAGTAGAGACCATGGCAGCAGCCATACACTGCAGTTAACAAAACTCATTTGAAGATGCGTACATAAAAATTCCAATGTAATATGGTCTTTTTTTTTTTTTTTTAGGGGGAATGTAATACGGTTGAACTATATTTATTCTAATTATTAGAATTATTTATTACGAAAATATAAAATAGACCATATGACCGATATATATCCGAATATTAAAACTCGTGAAAACTAACAGCCAAAGACGTTTAGAGAGCATGAGCATAGCAAATTCATCACAGAAACAAGAGATTAGATTTTAACAAGAGTGGTGTCATAAGGTTCAATAACTTTGAATCACCAAAATTTGGAAACACTATCATTCCATGGTTCTTCAACAATCATGAGCTTCAACGTCTTGTTAGATCATCTGATACGAAGTAACATTGATCATCATCTTGTTGGCCACAGGTGTCAATTCGAGCTGCCTAGTCTAACCCATCTCGACCAAAAGAAAAATATCGAGTGGGATTAGGATGGATAAGAAGCAAGTAGAACCAAACCAGCATGATTAATGAAAAAGGGAGGCCCAACTCGACCCTAAAGCCCACATGAACCTAGGGACGGGCTGGGCTATATTTTTACAAGGGATTAAAAAATTAAAAACATCTAATTAGTTTGAGTCTGGCCCAACGTCAAGCAGAAAACACGAGCTCCAGGCAGGCCCATTTGGCTTGTCCTGAATTGATTCCTTTGGCCCTAAGTTTTAATCAATGATAATTTAAAGATAATAAACAATTGATTGCAATTACTAATAGTTTATCTTGAGTTTTGTTTGAGCAAAAATAGTTCTAAATATTTATCAACTTAAGATTTGAGAAGAAAATTTAAAGGATGGATTGTTCCGTTGGTCCATTGAAACATAAAGCTTGAAGTGGTATTAGAGTTTCAAAATAAGAAGGATCACAAAAATAATTGCAAAAGAATGTCACAACATATTATTATACTATATTTAATAATACCAAATATACCCTCAAGATATCTAATTGCGATATTGATGAGCAACCACTGTGATACTAATATCCAATTAAGATATCAACCAATATTCAAGTGTGATACTGGTATCTGGCCAGTATTCTCCATGATATCAGCCAGTATTTGCCATGATACTAGCTAGTAAACATTAATACCGGTGGCACCAAGACCCTTTTTGTCACCATAAATCATAAAAAATACATTAAAAAAATTCAAAAAAAAAAAAGCTACACACACAAACATGCGAATAAACATATTAAACCTAAAAATAAAAAAATAAAAAAGGAGAGATTTCTTCAACTCCTTCATGTCGCCACCATGACAGGATGGGAGATCTACAGATCTTCTTATACACGAATCAGGAGATCTCACCTTTGATCTCTACGCGGCCACCAAGCTTGGGGAAGAGATCTACAAATCGTGGAGGAGATCGCCGCGGCTAGTGCAACATAAGACAAGGGGAGATCTTGCATAACACAACTGGCGAGTACAATCACGCATGTTCCA
Source organism: Artocarpus hirsutus (assembly GCA_946598075.1). Lineage (NCBI taxonomy): Eukaryota > Viridiplantae > Streptophyta > Magnoliopsida > Rosales > Moraceae > Artocarpus > Artocarpus hirsutus. The sequence continues at coordinate 4,546 of CAMOHE010006372.1, forward strand.
AAAATCTTTGTCTCAACACAATCAATCTCCATGACTCCATCTCAACGACATTGCAAGCTTGGTAAGGAAGTGGCAAAGACAGTGAGCACAGTGCCAAAGATTTTGGCATCAACGTCGTCCCGATCTCACATGGATTTCCATGGCAATGGCTCAGCGTGTTGTTGTAGTGGTGGTGGCATGTCTTGGCAGTAGGTTTAATGAAGGAGAGAGGGAAAGAGAAGAAGGGAAAAGTGTCTTCACAATGTAAAGTACATTCTGATGTGTGGCATAGTATTGAAGAAGATTTGGGTTTTAAGTCTCCTTTTGATGGCAAAGAGCTTCAAAACTTCCATTTCTTTAAATCTTCTTTTAAATTTGGCTTAGCACGTACTTATTTTAGAATTCCACATTATTATATAATTGCATAATTAAAGGTTTTTTTAAAATGATTAAAATATTTTTGATACCAAATTTCTAACTTTATCTGGAAGAACATAATTTGCCAATGTGGTATCCCGCATACTATAGTCACCGACAATGCCAAGCAATTCGAAGCAGCCGACCTCCTTAGAATGTATGAGTAGCTTGGTATCAAGAAAGTGTTCTCTTCGCCGAGCTGCCCTTAAAGCAATGGGCAAGTTGATGCTATCAACAAGACCATCAAGGATAATCTCAAGAAGAAACTGGAAGGCCTCAAGGGTGCTTGGATCGACCAGCTCCCAAAGGCACCCAAGGCCTATCGCACCACTGCTCAGATGGCCACAAGAGAGGCTCCTTTCTCCTTGGTCTATGGAGATGAGGCTGTAATCCTAGCGGAGGTTGGCTCACCGAGCTTCGGAGTTGAATACTACAACAAACAACAAAATGCTAAACTTATGATGTTCGAGCTTGATCTACTAGAAAAGAAGAGGGATGCTACTTTTTATCCACATGACTGCTCAAAACTAAGTCATTGCTTAATACTACAACAAGCAGGTACAACCAAAAAGCTTCAAAGTTAGCGACTTAGATTTGAAGAAAGTTATCGTTTAATAGCCCAGACTCAGTTCCTTTGGACCTAAATAGGTCTACCCATTCAGAGTGGTCGACATCATCCAACCAAGCATATAAGATTTCTGATATAAAACGAAATGTGCTCTCCCATCTGTGGAATGTTGAGCACCTGAAGAAGTTCTACTGCTGATAGGAGCCAGAACACCTTTTTTGACCTCTAGACATGGCAGGATACCAATGTATAAAAAAAATAAAAATGAATAAAAATACAAATTCAAAGACTTCTTTCGAGTAATTCACTAACCGAGATGACGACACAGATGGGCTCAGCCTACCTCTCCTTAACTCCAAAACTTAGATAAGGCCACAACTCTCAATAAGGGGGAGCCTTTTAACTCCTAATTGGGGGGGTTGGTCAGTCCATACTCGACCATAAGTGGGCTTAAAACATGTGACACAAATTATTTTTCTAACAGGTATTATGGTAATTAAATTAATTAGTAGTGTGCCAATTGAAATTTGTTTCATCTAAAATCTATTTCATTCTATTCATTTCTACCTATTTTTAAATTTTGTCTATACCTATTTAGTATATTTACCAAAATGCTCTTAGAACTTCTTATTATTTACAAAAATACCATTTTGGTATTATGTGATTGAAAGTCTCCTGAGGAGACTCACTTATTCACCTATCTCAATTATTTCTCTCTCCCTATCTCTTTCACATATCTCTTTCTTTCTTTCTCTGCATTTCACTTTTTGCTTTCTTTTCTTTTTCTTCTTTTCTTCTTTGTTCTTTCTTCCACGGTGAGATTAGCAGAGAGAACAAAAGGAAGAGCTCAAACTTTCTTCAAGATTTTCAAGATCTTTTCTCATAAATCTTCACAAATAACTTCTTACAAGCTTAAGGATCAAGGAGACTAAAACGTTTTCAAGATCAAATCACAGTTTTAAGCTAAGTTTTGAGGTTACATTTTTAAAACTTTAACTTTGATTTAAAGTTGTATTTTGGTATAAAAATTTGTGAGAATTATGTTTTTGATGTTTAGAGATCACTATATAGTGTTTACATATAGTTTTTATGCTTAGAAAGCTGTTTACTTAGAAAATGAATTCTGGGTTCTCTGTGAAAGATTTTCAGGTGAAAAACGACATATCGTTTTTTCATACAAAAATTTAATAAAAACAAGCTTCAGGTGGGATTCGAACCCCTAATCTTAGGAACAATAAAGGGGAGTCAAACCACTAGGACAAGGAAGGTCATTTGATAATTTATGTTTCAGAATTCATAAATAGTTTTTTTATAAAGTTTGTAATTTCAAATAATTTCATTTTAATAAATATCCAACTTTTTAATTATTTTAATTATAAATATTTTAAAATCGTATTATTTATTTTATCACATATTTTATATCAAAATAAAATTCGTATATTTTAATTATGTTATTATATAATTTATTAAAATTAAGTTAGAAAAGTGATATTCATAATTTTAGTACATTAATATTTATGGCACACTAATAAAAAATAAATGATAAATTGACATAATTAAAAATTAGGATTTAAGTTAAAGTATGGTTATTTTACACATTTTAGGATAATGACATACTTGGAGCTTACATGGTGAATTGTGTAAACTGAAAATTATCAGTGGATATTTGTAAAGAGGTAAGGATTCTATTACTCATCTTTTATGAGGTTTTGGTAAATTAAAATTTAGTTGTTTATGTTGCAAGATATGTATATGATATTTTGAATGTATATGATTATATCTATAACATGATGATGTGGAACTTGTCCTATATTGTACAGCGAGGAACATAATGATGTGACACATGTTGATGTAAATTGAGAAGCAATATTAGGAAAATTGACTCTATAAATAACGAATTGAATATAGAAGAATGGTAAGACGTGAAGAGGGTGGTGGTTACGTCCTTAGGCACGAATACCTTAAAAGATAAAATAAGGGGAGGTGATGACGCTCCCTTAGGTCGAAAGTCCTAGAACGCACTGTACAAAAATCGACTTAGTAAGGATCCGGTGCTTGATGTCCCCTTACCGAAGCACCCTTGGAATGTTTGGAGGGTGGTCAAGCATGCCCATTTGGGTTTCATTGAGTTGAGTGATATATATTCTATTGCACAGTAGATATAGATGAGTATAATTGAATCCTGAATAAATATGTGTATATATATATATGTATGGAACTTGATAACAATGATCATAAGATATCTACCGAAATTGAACATGATAATATTGATGAATAATGATTATGAACTAACCATGCAGGTTTTAATATAGTAATGGTAAAAACCTAAAGGTGAGTAATGTTTTCCCTACTGAGCATGTTGTCGCTCATTCCCCTATTTTTCTATCTTTTTAGAACTCACCAAGTGTGAGATGGCGACGAGAAAATAGTTGATGAAGCTATGTAGTTGTATAACATTGAATTTGTTTTATTTACTAAGAACGTCCATCATGATAATGTAAGCATCAAATGTTACTTTTCTATGACTGTATTAAGATTTATTGAGGGTGAGAATGATGACGATGACAGTTTTGTATTATTAAATTTATGATGCTACATCAAACTATGGTTTAAATTATTGTTTATATTTTTGTCTTGTTTTAAGAGTTTTCAATTACGTACTAGGCAAATTTCTTTTGATGTTTAATTTATATTTTCTGATCGTTATTTTTATTTATTAAAAACTATTAATCCCCACTTAGGGGCATTACAAAACACCAGTTTACTAGTCCAATTACACCACGAACTGCTCCAGCATTGGTAAAGACTCGAGGACCATAACTCCCAACCACAAACAGACTTGCATGAATCCTAAAGGACCCAATAAGTCTGGGGGCACTAGGGTATTATAGATGCACTGTTATAGCACTGCCTAACCTAGACAGGCTTCCGTTCAGCCAAAAAAATATAATAAATAATAAAATATGACAAATAATAATAAAATTAAGGAATCTGAGCAACACTTAACTTGGAAAATTCAAAATATTATTAAAATTAGTCTGGGTGGAGGCATGGGTAATTAAGCACCTCCCAAACTCAAGCCAAAAAAAAAAGGAAAAATGGAAGGAAAAGAGAATGGGAACTCTGTCAAGGTTGGGCATCATCCTCGGCGTCTTCGACGTCTAAGTCGATGACCGCTTGCTCACTACCATGTCACTCAACCAGTGCAAATGTCTCCTCATTTCCTACCTCATCTTCTCCCACCTCGGGGTCCACGATCAGTGACTAATCCATGGTAGTAGCCTCGGGATGCTTCTCCACCACATGCTCTTGTAAGTCCTTCGTCTCTAGGTGGTATTGATTGGTGAACTCGCTAGATTGCTTGAATGTTTCAACCATCTAGGTCAGTCTCCTTGGTAGCTCATCCCACAAGAATCTATCATATTTCTCCCTCACTGTCGGGTCCTTTCCTGTTCCACTAGGAGGTCATCTTGGGCCTGTTGACCTCCTCTTAAGCTTTTCAAGCCTCCTCTTGAGCCTATTCTGTATCAGCTTCTAGGTCGGCCTTGACTCAACAAGCTTGGTGATGCTCTCCTCTAGCTTCTTTTCAATCTCTTTTATCCCCTCAACGGCATTCTTGGCTTTCCCCACTCAGGGTCACATTGGCCTACAAAACGATGGAATTAGTGGAAGAAAATAAACAAGTTGTGAAAGCTTGGAATCCCAAACCAATCTCACCTAGATGATTTGCCAGTAGGCCATGTTGTAACAGTCTTGGTAGGATTGGCTCTAAATTGAGAAAAAGTAGTCCTCTTTAGGCATGGCTTCCCCAAGGTACTTGACCATGTAAGAGCATATCGTGTGGTGCCTCCTCGGCTACTCAATTGAAGGAGGAACAACTGCAGGAGGTGGTGGAGGAGGAGGAGTTGTATCACCTCGGCTCATGGGCAGTGGAGGCGGGATGCTCAGAAGGACAACTGCTGAGGGCTACTTGGCCCTTTCAACCCTCTTCCTCTTAGACCCGACCACGACCTTGGACTTGCTCTTATGATGGATGTCCTCCATCCGCCTCTACCTTTCCTACCTAGAAGCGCCTTGGATGACATTTGTATAAAACAAGAAAGCAAGCAAGTCAAATTAAGGTTGGCAAAAAAAAAAATGTGTCCTCAGGTTAAACCTTCGATTCAGAGTGGGCTTGGTGGGTAGAGTAACCTAATCATGTCTCTGAGCTCTTCATCCACTACAGGCGGCCCAAAACCGAGGGAACCACCAAAAGAGTCCTCGGAACTATACCATGATGGCTCCCCCGTTGGCTGCTGGGTCGATAAGTGCTTGTCCCCAGGATGTTGGCGACACTTCACCCTACAACTATCAGTTGCTCAGTTGGACAAGCAAGTGGAACGTCATCCTAACGAGGGTTGGTCGAGCTAGACCCCCTGAACTAGCCATAGTTGGCCAGATTGGTCTTTCGCAACAAAAAGCCTACCACTAGATAGCCTAAGGCTTGGCATATAGATCCTCAATTGACGCTAGAAGTCTACTTAGGTCCCACGGTTTCTTCCAGTGCACATGCCTCTGCTCGAACCTTGTGGGCACAACCTAATCGGCGAGGAATATTTCACCGACCTAGGACAACTAGTTTCCCCCAACATAGAACCATTCAAACTTCTATAGCTTGTTTGAGTTGCGGTTGCCAAGGATAAAATCTTTCTTGAACCCGATGAAGTAGTACCACCCAATTCGTCGAGAAAGCCTTTTTATCTTGAACGACTACTTGAAGGCCTCCCATAGCATCTTGGTCATGAGGTAGCACTTCTATAGAATGTACATGCTGATCATGGACCTATAACAGTTTGAATTAAGCTAAGTAAGGCACACGTTATAATCATTCAACACCCAGTGTAGGAAGGGGTGAAATGGGAGACAAAGCCTTGCTCGAAAGAACTCTACATAGAATGTGATATGCCCCTCCGGCGGATCCATAGGGGAGTCTCCATTTCTAGGTAGGACCAAGATGAAGTCATCAAGAATTTGATACTCCTAAACGCAATGCTTCAAGCTAGCTTAGCGTCATTCCTGAACGACCGCGAACGTCTGGCCAAGTCGGTGTACCCTATAAGCCACCATACCTTGGACTCTAGTCACAACAACAAACTGCTCTTCTTCCTTGTCCTCGGCATTGCCTACTTGGACCTGTTGCCTATCCTCAGTGGTAGCCGTATCAACGTTCACTTCTCCTATATAGGAGCCTCTGTCGCGATGCTCTGGCCAGAAAAGCTCGACATGCTAGCAGCAGCCACTAGGCAAGCACACTTTTGAGCAGTTACTCGAGACGTGCCCGTAGCGGCTGCCTCAATGTAGGGGTCCTATCCCTTTGCAGCCTAATAGGAGCCCTACCTCAAGGCTGTCTAGAAATTCTCTCTCGAGGACCGTTCCTTGCCCCAAGTTGAGGATCTCGGCCAATCAAGCTACTCTTTCTAGCTCGATTACCATCTCTATGATATCCACCTCCTTGGACGTTGCTCATTCAGTCTCGATACTACATCCAACTAGGAAATGCTCACCAAATCTTTCTAAGAATCACTTAAATCACTCATTTTTGTTTGTTTGGAAATTTACTGCTTGAGGTGAGTTGCTCGGGTCTAACGGAAGAAACTCCTTCGAATTGCTAGTTTCTTGCTTAGCAACTAATTTGAAAAGGTCAGAAATTTGAATGCAAAATGCCCTAAAAAGGTGAGAATAGACTCATATTTATAGCCAAAACTCGGGCGTGGATTTCAAAGAGGCGCGATGATTATGATCGTTAGGAAAACAACCAATCATGTGCTAACATGTGTCCCTCCAAGCTTGACTGCTTGTCCCCTCAAATTCCAGTGCCCTGAGGCAAATCTGAAGATCAACTTCAGCTGACCGCCCCCTCCGGCATAGTACACCTAGCCAAGCACCGACCAAGTGCACTGGAGGGCTATTGTTAGAGGTATGCTTGGCGTAATTCCTGAGGACCACCTTCGCGATTGTTTGGTTGTCGTTCTTAGTTTACAGCTGTTACGGCCTAATCCAAAACTCCATCATGGCCGTTATTTCTCCACGAGGTGCTCCGTGTGCCCCATTTAGTACCACATAAAGCCTTAACTCTTCGAGATGAATGAAGTGCTGTGGTCGGACTGATAAAGCATGTACCTAGGCAACAACTCACCGCTAAAGGTCGACACATGGCCTCATTCCAACCCTTGGATGGAGAATATGTTAGTGATGTGCCCTAGGCCAATTATGTAATGACCATATTTTAACTTTCTTAAATTTGCATTTTATTAATAAAGAGGCATTTTCATTATTGTTTTTTATTCTAATTCTATGAATAGTTAATTCTGCCTAAGGTCATCAAGTATGTGACTTGATAGTAAAACTTTTAGGTGAAAATTGAATTATATTCTAAATTATCCCTAGTCGATCATTATTATTGTGATAATAATGAATGAAGACTAGTATGAAGTATGACTGATGATTATGTTTTACTAATCATGTGTATAAGATACTAAGTGAACTCATAGATACATATTTAAGAAATGATGTATTGGATCGACTCGCTATGAGAATACTGCATGGATAA
>CAMOHE010006372.1:12118-23736 GCA_946598075.1 Artocarpus hirsutus
ACATGACAAGTTCTATATTTTGACACAATCTAATATTATCATTAACAGAATGATAGAATAGATTGTTGTTGGATATAAAGTGAATCATGTGAGGAATGTGAGTGATTAAGAAGGAATTTGCCCCTCATTTATCATGAGAAATATATCTATAGGCCCCTCGATAAGTTAGACTAAAGTAAAATGTATGACTATACTGAAATGAATTGATAAAGGTTATCAATATCAGTCTACTTAAGATTGAGAAATAATATGATTGAATAGTATAAGGATGACATAAACCATGCCTTATGTTCAATCAAGGTATCTAGTGACAAAAGGACTTTAATACTTATTATGGATTAGGTTATGTTGGATTATTGACATTCGTATAACTTAGGTAATCATAATGTATTGCTAGAGGCTGCTTATGATTTGTGGGCCAGAAACAGAATTTCAAGCCCACTACGAACATTATGTGAACCTACAAGGTCATACACTTAGAACAAACCAAGAATGAATTTTGAGTTTATTGTGTCTAGGTTCAATGAACCTGATAGTGTCTAGATTCAATGTACTAGATATGTTTAGGTTCATTGAATCTGACATTATCTAGATTCTATGAATCATATTTGAATTACTGACATTATCTAGATTTTCTGAATCATATTCGAATTACAGACATTATCTAGATTCTTTGAATCATATTCGAATTACAGTTAACCCTAGTTAAAATCTGACTCTATCTCGAAGTCAATAGATATATATATATATATATATATATTTGTTTTAGGGTTTCTAGCAGAATTAAGAAAAGCAAAGGCGTTCTCTCATTCTAAAAGGCAAAAGACATTAAAACCTTAAAATTAAAGAGAGTTATTTAACGCAAAAAAGAGGGTGTTAGCACACCAATTCATTTTTGAGAGAGTCTGTTCGTGTGGATACCTGTAGAGGGCGTTGCTCTAAGTAACAATATCTGAATCTGATCCCAAATACTAAAAGCTCAAGTTAGGGTGTCATCGAAGTGAACCCGCTCTCTCTCTTCCATAATCTTGTCCTTTTTGTCATCCTGGTAAGATTCTATGACTTTATTATCAATCTAATTGAATTGCATGGATCCTACGAGGGTTTTGTAGGAATTAATTTTAATTTTTCACTGCTTATTTGAATAACAAAATCCAACAAAACCCAACAGAACCCACCTCCCATGGGGATCATGACATTTGTTACCTGCTACCTGACACAACTTGATGGGACATGCGGGTCGCAAGTCAAATTTACCTAACACCTGGTTCAAGTGGTAGCCTATAAATTGAGCGTATTTACTACAACTTGACATAAGTGCTCACTCTCACCTTACTTTCCTCTCAAACTCGGCCAAACAGGTACCTAACTTAAGTGTCAAAGAGATTTTGGCTGGCACCACATCAGTGCCCCTTGATCTCTGAGGCATCCTCTTCTTGTGTAGGTCCACCTTGGCAGGCCACCACTATGCACAACTACATGTGGTGTTGATCTTCAACGAATCAAGGCAAAGCATCAACAGGTCCATTGAAACATGAACCTTCCAGAGGGATAATAGTTTGAAAATAAGGAGGATCATAGAAATAATTACAAAAGAATGTCACGACACATCATCAAACTATATTTAATAATACTAAATATACCCTAAAGGTATTCGACTACAATACTAACGGGTAACCACCATGATAATGGTATCCAATTAAGATAGCAACCAATATTCAATCGTCATACCAGTATTTTTTCGGTATATGCCATGATACCAGCCAATATCTGCCATGATATTAGCTGGTAACCATCAATGCCGATGGCAGCATGACCATCTTTGTCACTAGAAATCATAAAAAATACATGAAAATTTTGAATAAAAAAGCCACGCACAAACATACAAATAAACATATTAAACCTAAAAAAAATAAAAATAAAAAAGAGGAGAGATTTCTTCGGCTCCTTCATGTGGCCACCATGACTTGATGGGAGATCTATAGATCTCCTTATAAGTGGATTAGGAGATCTCACCTTTGATCTTTGTGCGGCCACCAAGCCTGGGGATGTGATCTGCAAATCACGGAAGAGATTGTCGTGACCACCGTAAAACAAGACAAGGGGAGATCTTACACAAGGCAACTAGTGAGTACTTTGGAATCAAGCATGTTCTAGTGATCTTTGTCTCGACACAATAGATCTCCATGACTCCATCTCAACGACATTGCAAGCTTGGTAAGGAATGCCAAAGACAGCGAGTATAGTGCCAATGATGTTGGCATCAACATCATCCTAATCTCACATGGATTTCCACAACAATGGGTCAGCGTGATGTTGTAGTGGTGGCGGCATGTCTTGGTAGCAGGTTCAATGGAGAAGAGAGAGAGATAGAGAAGAGGGGAAAAGGTGTCTTCACAATGTAAAGTAGATTCTGATGTGTGGCATAATATGGAAGAAGATATGAAGTTGTAGAACATATCGATCCAAGTCTCCTTTTGATGGCAAGGAGCTTAAAAACTTTCCTTTCTTTAAATCTTCTTTTAAATTTGGCTCAGCACATACTTATTTTAAAATTCCACATTATTGTAAAATTGCATAATAAAAGGTTTTTTTAAAATGATTAAAATATTTTTGATACAAAATTTCTAACTTTATATAAAAATGAGCTGTTGAAGTATCAAAAATTGGATAAAAAGGTTTGCTAATATCATATGGTGACCTAATGGGGTAATTTAGTCACCCAGTGAGTTACTTTCTCTCGAGCTTGTAGTGGTCTCCATCACGCACTGATGGACCAGAGCCGTTTAAATAGCTATAACTCTAGCAGTATTGGACATTGACTTTAGTTCAAATTATTGACTTGGTTTTGCATATACATATTGAAATTTGGAGAAAAATAGATGATTTTCTGTTATTTCTCTCACACATACACAAAAAAAAAAAAAAGAGTACAATGGGTGATATTTATAGATGAGAATCACCTAGCTACCCGAACCCCTATACACCCAAATATACACTAATAAAAGGAAACATATTTTCCTGTTTAATAGGAATGTCAAGTCTACCGAGATTTGATTGAAATCCCTCTTATTCCAAAAATATCACACACTTATCCTAACAGCTGATTGACAACTCAACCAAGGAAATAGAATCGAATTTCAACACTCCCCCTCAAGCTGGGCAGTAGATGTTAATCATGCCTAGCTTAGATTTAAGGTTCTTGAAGATTTTTCGAGGTAGAGCTTTTGTCAAGATGTCTGCAGTTTGTAGATGAGACGGTGTATGAATGAGCTCGAGTTTACTATCTTCTATCTTCTCCTTGATAAAATGCCGATCGATTTCCACATGTTTAGTTCTGTCATGGTGAACCAGATTTTTTGCAATGTTTATGGCAGACTTATTGTCTCAGAGGCGCTTCAATGTATGACCTTTGTTTAATCGTAGTTCGGTCAACATTCTTTTTATCCAAATTCCTTCATAAATCCCATGTGCCATAGCCAGAAATTCAGCCTCTGCACTGCTTCTTGCTACAACGGATTGTTTCTTGCTTCACCATGTAACTAGATTGCCCTAGACATAAGAACAATAACCAATAGTTGATCTTCTATCTGTTTTTGAACCTGCCCAATCTGCATCTGTAAAAACTTCAACACTTCTGTTTGCACTTTGTTTGAATTGTAGTCCTCGACGAGGACTTTTCTTGAGATATTGCAAAATGCGACAAACAGCCTTCATGTGGTTTTCAGTGGGATTGTTCATGTATCTGCTAACCATACTAACTGCAAATCCAATATCAGGTCTTGTATGTGCTAAGTAAATTAGTTTTCCCACTAACCTTTGGTATTGATCTTTCTAAACTAATGGGCTATCTTCTTCATTTCCAAGTTTGGTTGTGGCCTCCATTGGAGTGTCAGCTAGCTTGCATCCTTGCATCCCTATCTCTGACAATAGATCCAAGACATATTTCCTTTGGGAGACTGAAATTCCATTTCTTGACCATGCAACCTCCATGCCGAGGAAGTATCAAAGCTGCCCCAAATCTTTGACTTCAAATTCACTTGCTAGAATTTTCTTTATGCCTTTGATTTCTTCATTGTCACTGCCGGTTAGGATGATATCGACAATGTAGACCATAAGAATTTATAATTTTCCTCATGATGTGTGTTTAACAAACATCGTATGATCTATCTAGCACTGGACTAGTCCATGTCTCTTTACGACTTTAGTTAATCTGTCAAACCATGCGCGAGGAGACTGTTTGAGCCCATATAAAGACTTCTCAAGTTTACACACCTTACTTGAATTCTCTTGGGTTTCAAATCCAGGAGGAATCTGCATGTACACTTCTTCATCTAATTCTCAATTGAGGAAAGCATTCTTGATGTCAAGTTGATGAAGACCACAATTGAGATTCATAGCCAATGACAATAGTGTTCTTACGGAATTGAGTTTTGCCACTAGAGCAAATGTCTCATCATAGTCAATTCCATAAGATTAAGTAAATCCCTTAGCCACTAATCGAGCTTTAAACCTATTTACACTTCCATCTGTGCTACGTTTGACTGTAAATATCCATTTACATCCAACTGGTTTCTTTCCATCTGGTAGCTTTGTAATTTTCCAAGTTTCATTTTTCTCAAGAGCCCGGATCTCCTCCCATACCGCAGCCTTCCATTTGGGTCTTTTGAGAGCTTCATAGATGTTTGTAGGGACCTTAATGCTGTCAAGTGAGGAAACAAATGCTTGGAGATTTTAGACAAATGCTCATAAGTAACATGTCTCTCTATAGGATGTTGTGTACATGATCTAACACCCTTCCTCAAAGCAATAGGTTGATCTAAATCATCAATAACAACTAAATTAGGAACTGTATTACCTGGATTTTCTTCTGTTGTCTTTGAATCCGGCTCTGGATTTGGCTCGGGCTACTAGTTTTGCCTCGGCAATGGACCGCATTCCCTCCTTTTGAGTTTTCTATCTTCTTGAGTAAACCAGTGGTGGTTTTGGAGCTTGTGATGCCTCAATGACAGGTAGTTCAATGATGGGCGTTTGTGACAAGGAATAAGATGTTGGTGTTGGAGTAGATGGAGTAACTGGTTCAGGTTGTGACAAGAAAGAAGATGTTAGTGCTGGAGTAGATAGAGTAAGTAGCTCGGGTTGCCAAGGTTGATATTCATTAACAATATTCTCCCCCTAAATATTATCCTTGGGAAAGAATGGTAAATTTTCAAAAAATGTCACATCTATATACGTGAAAAATCTCTTTGCTATAGGTACGTAGCAGCAGTACCCCTTTTGATTTGTAGAATAGCCAAGAAAAATGCATATCAAGGACTTAGGATCAAGTTTTCCACGATGTGGCTGATTAATGTGGACAAATGCAGTACACCCGAAAACCTTGAGGGGTAATGAAGTTATTCAAAGATTTGGGTATATAGAGAGTAGTGTTTAACAAGGAGTTTTAAAAACCAAAACTTTTGAGGGCATGCGATTTATCACAAAAGCAGTTGTTTGAACAGCTTCTCCCCAATAATATTTTGGAACATTAAAAGTGATCATAAGAGATAGGGTTACCTCCGTAAGATGTCGATTCTTCCTCTCGACAACTCCATTTTGTTGAGGGGTCTCAACACATGAACTCTAATGAATAATTCCTTGTTGGAGAATATAAGACTCGAGAGAATTTTGGAAATATTCTTGTCCATTATCTATCCGTAGAACCTGAATTTTGGTTTGAAACTATGTTTGGATCATATTGTTGAAATTCTCGAATATTTTTCCCACTTCGGATTTTTCTTTCATGAGGTAGACCCAAGTGACTCAAGTGTGGTCATCAATGAAGGTGATGAACCATCTAGAACCAGTTATACTAGCAATTCTAGATGGCCCCCACACATCGCTATGAATTAGAGAAAATGGTTGTAAAGGTTTGTACAGTTGATTTTGGTAAGAATTGCGAACATGTTTTGAAAGTTGCTAAATTTCCCATTGCAAAGACTTTGGATTTTTATTGAACAATGAAGGAAACAACTTCTCGAGATATATAAAACTAGGATGTCCTTGGCGATAATGCCAAAGCATGATAGCATTATCATTGATTTTATTGGAAACAGAAACTACACAAGTGGATTTCTCTAATTTTCTCTTAAAGTCATCAACTCGAAGTAGATAGAGTCTAGCCCATTCTTTGGCTTCACCAATCGTCCTCCCCGAATCTAGATCTTGAAATTCACATGTATTGGAAGAAAATTTAGTAATACAGTTTAAATCCTTAGTTAGTTTGCTGATTGATAACAGATTGCAATATAACTTAGGACATATAGGATAGAATTCATTGTTATCCCATCTGCAATCACAATAGAACCTGAACTAGCCACCTTCGAGAAGGATCCATCTGCAATCCAAACAATTGAGTTGTCTTGACACGGGCTAAAGTCTTTAAAAACATTGATATCCCTAGTCATATGATATGAAGTGCCTGAGTCTACTATCCAGGTTTTAGATTTTCCCTTTTTAATGACCAATGCACTCAAAAAATTACCTTTTTGTGCTACCGATGCGTTACCAACTTGTAATCCAAAACTTTGAAGAGACATGAACATTTTCTGTAGTGCTTCAAGTTGTTCCTTATTGAATGGCCTTGACTCAGTTGATCCTCCCAATTTGTCATTCTTGGTTGTAGAGGTTGAAACATGTCCTCGATTCTCTTTCATACGTGGTTTGTAGTCAATAGGTCTTCCATGAATGTCCCAGCATGTCTCCTTGGTGTGGTCGGATTTCTTACAATGATCACACCAAGGCCGATTCTTCTTAGATTGGCTGCTGCTGTTGTTGTTGGACGGTGGCTTTCTAAATACAAGCGTTGAGCTTTCTGGAATTTGAGTGGCAATATTTGGGCCAAGCATGACTTTTCTTCGGCTTTCTTCTCTACGAACTTCTGAAAAAACTTCACAAACACTTTGAGGCTTTGTGCTAAGAATCCTCCCATGAACATCATCAAGATCTTTATTAAGGCCGAGAAGAAATTTGTAGATTTGGTCTTGCTCTACAACTTTCTTATATTGAATTACATCTTCAAGACATTTCCATTCAAGGCTTTCATAGATATCAAGCTGCTGCCATTGCTGAGTGAGTTTGTTGAAATACTCAATCATGGACAACTCTCCTTGTCACAAATCATGAAGGACGCTTTTGATCTCAAAAATTACTGAAGTGTTGTCCAAATTTGAATACATCTCCTTGGCTGCATTCCATATTTCTTGTGCAGTACTGTAATACATGAAGTTTTTAACTATTTCATGTGTCATGGAGTTGAGTAACCATGACATAACCATGTTGTTTTCTAGTTTCCACTTTTGCAGAGATGAATCATCTTCTTTGGGTTACGAAATTGCTCTAGTGAGATAATCCTCCTTACCTTTTCCACAGATGAAAATCCAGACAGATTGAGCCCATTGGATATAGTTTTGTCCATTGAGCTGATGTCCTATGATTGGAACAATCATGCTTTCCGACATCCCAACCACGTTAGGGAGAGAGGCCTTTGATTTAGAAGTGACTTCAAAACTGGAACAGTTTTTGCTGCTGCTAATCATGACCTTGGGCTAAAAAACTTTGAAGGCTAAACAAGAACTGGTGTGATACGCTCTGATACCATGAAATTTGGAGAAAATAGATGATTTTTTGTTATTTCTTTGAAATTTGGAGAAAAATAGATGATTTTTTGTTATTTCTTACACACAGACAAAAAAACCGAGTACAATGGGTGATATTTATAGATGAGAATCACCTAGCTACCTAAACCCCCATGCACCCAAATATACACTAATAAAAGGAAACATATTTTCCTATTTAATAGGAATGCCAAGTCAACTAGGATTTGATTGAAATCCCTCTTATTCCAAAAATATCACACGCTTATCCTAACAGTTGATTAATAACTCAGCCGAGGAAATAGAACCTAATTTCAACACACACATATATATATATATATATAAGGATAGATAATAAATGCTCTAACTTATTTTCATTTTCTTCAATGCCAAAAAAGCATTCATTTCATCTTGGGAAAGCATTTATTACATACACGTTGTTAGGATTACGATCCACAAAATTAAGTTGGCAATTTAGCATAGAAATAATTTTTAAACTTGTGATTATCTCAAGTGTTTGAATTATTAATTTCAAGATTGAATAATTATCTTGTTTTTTGAATATAAGATAATATTTTTATGATAACATAAGGGTGATTGGAATGCAATTTGAATTTTATATGCTTATTTTTTATCTTGATCAAATTTCAAGAAAGTTAATCATATGCGTAATTATGTTTAGGTTTGTGTTGGATTATCTTCGAATTATTTCAATTAATTTCATGGTTTTATTTATGTTTCTCATTTACTATTGAACTGATTGCTTGATTAGTCTTTCCTTCCATCACAGAAGAGTGACCAATCCATCATGAAACTAGTGTGCAACCAGTTTCCCTTTTTATGGCTTAAGCAGTCTGTATCTTAATCTACTTGAATGAGTTAGACAGCATGGTGGATCTAAGCGTTCCAATTTTTAAATTGATTATGTGAAAAACTAATTCTAACAAGTGAGGTTAGCTTAGTTAATTTTAAGTCCTTCCATCCTAACCATAGGTTAAGGGTTTCAGTTACGCTTAGCCTCACTCGAAAGTAGGTGGCGTTCCCCTTCCCTTTGTATTAAAAATAACTAATTTTGACTTGTGAAAACTATGGTGTAATAACACATTTGTTTTAGAGAACCTAAACTTGAAAAAAATAATTAAGGCAGCAGTACTTGGAAATTGGACACAAATTTTTCATACGGTAATTTTTTTTTTTCATTAGGGAAAGAAAAATGAAACATCATTAACGGGTTATAATCACATAAACATAATAATTTATATGCTAAATCTTTGAAAATGATAAATTTGTGAAAAACATAGGTATATTTATACGATTTCAACTCAACAGTTCGAACTATCTACAAGCTATTAACAGATATAATATAAAGTAGAAAACAACTACAATATAAAATTGTTATATGCTATAATACTTTAAACTTATTAAAATGGTTCAAACCATTACTTTAAAGGGGTGTTTGGAAGAGTAGTTCATACCATTGATTTAAATTGTAAATGGTGTAAAGCTCTCACATGCTACAATAAAAAGCTACAATGCGAAGCTCTCATATGCTATGGTTCTCAAAACCAAACTGATGGTTTAAACTAATCTCCTAAACATCCTATAAGTCACTCTTCAAATACCCTATTAACAATATTCTCTTTAATGTCTAATTAATTAGTTAGATAAAATCACGACTATGACGTGCCATGATAGTTTTTTCTTTAGATTGATTGTGGCATGTGCTTAAAAATATAGTACATTTAGTTTTGTCTCTTATTTCTGTCTTTCACGACACTTCAGTTTTACCTTTTTTTGGGCCTCGACTTCATTCTAAGTCTATGTTATTTTATCACTTCCAATTATATTCTAACAAGTTAGCATATTTTATCCAAAATCTAAAAAAGTAAGTATTCTATGTAAGAAATCCTTAATAATTTAAACTATGCATGTAACCAAATTGCATATCACAGATCAAATTAAAGCGAAAAAATAACAAAAGCAAAATTTGACCTCCAGCCATTGATGTTCTTGTTGGGACTACAATGGATGAATTTTTTAGCATTTTGGGTTCTTCTACACCTAAGCAATGTGTATAGATGGTGTATTATCTAAAGAAATTGCTAGGAATAGGGACCCAATGCCATTTTACCTCTATGTATAGATCTATAGACACCCCTTCCATCAAGGGTTGCAACTGTTGCCAATGGCTGTTACCAAGAATAACAACTTTTACAGATATATTGACCACATTAGTCACAATTGTTGGTAAAAGTTGTAACCGTGAATAGTCGTGTGACCAGTTATATTCTTTCATTCTCCCACTTGATCAATATATCTTATAAAAAATTCTATGAACACTTTATTTAAGAAACAAGCACATAAATCATAGTGATAGGTCCTCTTAAAAGCAAATATTATCTTCTATATATTACAATGCATTTTGTTTCTTAATACTAACGCTTATATAGTAACACAACTTAATAAATAAACCCTCCATTTATTCTAGGTCCAACTTAAATATGTTTTCTCAAAATGACTGAATATGCATATAACTGAATATGAGAAAAACATCACAACTGAATAAGAGTTTCAAAAACATAATGATTGTAAGAACATGCAAATCACACCATGGAACCAAGTCCCATCCTAACTACACGATCCTTAAAACTCTTTGGTGGCATGCCTTGTGTCAAAGGATCGGCAATCATCAGTTCAATGCTACTGTGTTCAATAGCACTTTCTTATCCTTAACACGTTCTCTAATAGCTAAATATTTAATGTTGATGTGCTTACTTCGACTACCACTCTTATTGTTCTTAGCCATAAAAACAACAACTGAACTGTCACAATATATTTTCAATGGCCTAGAAACAGAATCCATAGTTCTAAGCCCAGACATGAAACTCTTCAACTATACACCATGTGATGTAGCCTCAAATCAAGAAACAAACTCAACCTCCATAGTGGAAGTGGCAACTAAGGTTTACTTTTCACTTCTCCAAGATATAGTTCCACCAGCTAGCATAAAGATATAGCCAAATGTCTATTTATGAGAATTAACGCAGCCAACAAAGTCTAAATCTAAATAACCAATGACCTCCAGATTGTCAATACATCTATACATAAGCACATAATCATTTGTACCTTGAAAGTACCTCATCACTTTCTTTACAGCCCTTCAGTGGTCAATGCTTGGATTACTATGATATCTTCCCAACATTCCCATAGCAAATGCAATGTCAGGTCTTGTATAGACCTGAGTATACATCAGGCTTCCAACAGCTAAAGTATATGGAATATTTTTCATTTGTTCCCTCTCAAAATCATTTTTCTGACATTGGATCAAATTGAACCTATCACCTTCACAATAGGTGCTACACTTGATGAACAATCTTTCATCCAAAATCTCTCTAAAACCTTATTGATATAGGTCTCCTAGGACAAACCTAAAATGCCTCATGATCTATCTCTATGAATCTTAATGCCAATGACATAAGATGCCTCACCCATATCCTTCATATCAAAATTTTTAGAGAGAAATTATTTCACCTCGTGTAGTAACCATTTATCATTGGTTGCAAGTAGAATATCATCCACATATAGAACAAGAAAACAAATTTTGCTCCTACTAACCTTCTGGTATATACGTTGATCTATGTTGTTCGCTACAAAACCAAAAGAAGATATGACATCATGGAATTTCAAATACGATTAACAAGAGGCCTGTTTTAGTCCATATATATGGCGTCCGGCCTAGGCATACTCCCTCAAGCCTCTATAGGACCCACCTTGCGGGGCCCTCGGACTTGTGGCTCTTATTGGTAGACCATCCCTGTGCCGCCCACTCATCCATACTGTCCCCTCTAGGGCCCTCCGGCCCCTCAGGGATTTCTTTCGCGTCCATCGGGTTCGAACCTCAAACCTCCCTTAAGAGGTTCTTATTTCCATCTCAAGTAGTAGCTCAATTGGTACTCGAGATGGAAATAAGAACCTCTTAAGGGA
>CAMOHE010006377.1:1437-12119 GCA_946598075.1 Artocarpus hirsutus
TGGTTAGTGATGATGGTGAAAGGGTTAGAAGATTGATCAGAGTTCTCAACCTAGAAATTGCAGCAATTGTTGATGGGGGAAGTCCACCTAGAAACTAAGAACAGGTTGTCTTAAGGGCTCAACGTGCTAAATTTCACTTGTTAAAGCTAAGAAGAAACCACCCCCAACTAGGTCAACTGGTGAACAATGCAAACACTCAGAACCGACCTCAAAACAAAAACAACAATAGCAACAACTGAAGCAACAACAACAAGAACTAGAAGAACAACAAGAGGAAGGGCAACTCTTAGAACCAGTAGAGTCAAGGTAATAAGGAACATGATGGTGGAAAGTACCACAACAATAATAGGCAAATACAATCATGTGCCAAATGTGGGAAGAAACATTCAGGTGAATGCCGTTTTGGGACAAACTAGTGGTTCATTTGTGGACGTGAGGACCACTTTGCCAAGAACTGCCCCAACCAGACTAAGGTTCAAGCTTAGCAAAGAGCTCCTCATGCCTAACTCCATTAGATGCAAGCTACCTTAGAAGGACTGCTGATTAATTAGGGAACTTGAAGCCCCACCTACCAATGCCTGCATTTACATAATGACAAAAGAATAGCTGGTTGCTGAAGCCTCTAATGTTGTCATAGTCAGATTTCAAGCATTTTTTTTAATGCACATGCTTTCTTTGATATGGGTGCCACGCATTCATTTGTATCCTTTTCCTTTGCTAAGAAGTTAGGAGTACATTTAGAACCTATCAGATAGGGGTTCACTACGACACTAACCTCTGGGGAGTGATGATGTCTATGCACTACTTGCGTATAGTTCCTTTGTGGATTTCTAAAAGGGAACTCTTTGTCGATCTTATTGTGATCGATGTGTATGATTATGACATGATTCTCAAAATGGATTTTCTGAATAAGTACAATGCTTCTATCGAGTGTTGAAAACAAAAGGTGATTTTTCATCTAGAAGGTGAACAAAGGTTCATGTTCGTGGGCGAGTCCAGAAAGAAGCCAAACTTGTTTTTGTCAGCTGTGAAAACAATAAAGTTGTTAACTTTGTATATATGTTTTTAATTTAAATAGTTTATGTATTTAACCACATATGTGATGACATCTGTGATGTTAGTAAGGGAGCGTTATAATTCAAGCATTACAAAAGTTGTTTGAACATGGCCTATTAGACCATCATGTCGTCACCTTGTTGAGTCGTTTCATAAGTGTTGTCAATTGATTAAGAAGATGTCAAGCCCAACCATAAGTCACAAAGAAGAAGACGAGGTTGCACTCTCTTTCTTAGGCAAAGAAATCAAAGCCCTTTCATTCCCCCGTATCCATTGCCTTTCAATCTAAACAAACAAAAGATAAAGGGAAATAACTAATCGTTGAGATAAATGAAGGAAAAGGTGAGACATTTAAATGGTTAGAAAAGATTAATCCCTAGAATTTCATGATTGGTTATGCCAATTTCAAGCCTGACTCTTTTCAATTTGTTTTGCAAAAAAATGAGAACTGCTGTAAGAAATTATTCATTCGACCCATTGTGACTGAGACATTCATCACCATTGAAGACTTTGAGGAGTTTGAGTTGAAGAAAACATTAGGGGAGCATAACTAGCTACAGGACATCAACCTATCAGTTTAACCTGCAAGGAGCCTACTGTGCAAATTCTACAACAATATGACAGATAATGTGGTGATACCTCAAAGTGTGTTCTGTTTGATGGTGTATGTTAGAATTTTTTTTTTTTTGAAATCTCTCCCAAGCACATGAACATGCTTCTAGGTATTCCTCTCGACTAAGTTAAGTTATTTAGATAATGAAATGTCTAAGGATATGGTTGCTATTGAGTTGTGTGGCTTTAAGACTGAGTAACCTAAAGGACAAACTCTTCCCTTTTCTTTGTTGACCCCTAAAAACAAATTGCTTTTAAAAATAATTGTACACAATTGGGATCCTTCAAAGCATGAGGCCTTTGTGTCCCTAATTTATGTATGCAGTAGGATTAGGTCTAAACATCAATTTAGAGAATAGATCAACCGAAGGACGATGGCTAAAGGAAAACACTGTGATGCTTCTAAGAGAACCTTGTCTTATCCCTGTCTTATCACTGCTTTTGCCATTGAACAAAAAGTCCTAATTTACTCTTTCAAAAGCACAATTTAGTTGGATATGCCTCTCACTCGCTGGAACTTTAAGAAATTAAAAGTCAAAAAGTTAAAGACACAAGTTCAGAGGGATCAAGTGTCTGAATAGCTTGAAGTTCCAAGTCTTGAAAAGATCAATTTTTCAGCCATGTTGTTTTGTATTAAGGCTAATGTCAAAATGATTAAATAAAGCCTGAAATAAAATCATGATGATTACAAGCTCTTTAAGGAAGAATTGGCTATTGTTATGGGACAAGCTTTTAAGTGCATACAATTTATTCTTAACGCCATGACTGACAAAAAGGTCTCTCTATTTTCTTCTCCTCTATTGGTAGGTGTGAAATCTTTTTTTCTCCCTCCACTCAATCCATTCATTCCAAGAAGTCAAAGGAAGAAGATATTGCAAAGTTTTCCTATGCCGAAAAAGAAGAAGATGAAAGTGAAGCAGAAGAAAAGCCCAAGGAAAAATTTGAAGAAGAGGCAAAAGAGAAGGATAAAGAAATAGAGCCCTCTGATGTTGAAAAGGACAAGAAGGAGGTCACTGATATTGAGAAAGCAAAAGAAGTTTCTAGCGATACTACAAATAAAGAGGAGGATTTTGAAAGTTTTGATGAGACATCTACACCAAAGGCACTTGTGCCAACACCTTTGGTTACTCCCTCACCTATGCACATTGCTGGGAAAGTCGTAGCCAAAGCATTTGGTTCAAAAAAGAAGACTACGGCGAAGATGGAGACCTCTTTGTGTCATTCCAACAAGAAGAAATAACCTATTTTTGGTTTAAAAAATTTGGACAACTTAAGTTTTCGGTCTTTAAGTTTGTTATGTCTATGTTGTATTGAGGCTAATGTCAAGGCCGTGAAACAAAGTTAAAGGAACATCATGATGACTATAATCTATCTAAGGAAGAACTAGCAATTGTTATGAGGCAAGCTTGCAAAGGCATACAATATAGCCTCAAGGTCATGACCAACAAAAAGGTTTCTTTGTTTTTTTTCCTCCTCTACTAGCAAATATGAAATCTTCTCCCTATCCTTCTACTCAATCTGTTCATTCCAAGAAGTTAAAGAAAAAAGATCTTGTAAAGTTTGCTGATCTTGAAGAAAAAGAAAATGAAAGTGAAGCAAAAGAAAAGGCCAAGGAAAAAGTTGAAGATGAGGACACAAAGAAAGAGCCCTTTGATACTAAAAAGAACAAGAGGGAGGCCAGCGCTATTGAAAAAGAAAAAAGAAGTTGCTAGAGACACCACAAATGAAGAGGATTCTGAAAGTTCTGATAAAACACCTACACCAAAGAAGCCTGTACTAACACATTCGACTGTTCCCTCACCTATGCTACTTGTTGTGAAAGTCATAGATAAGGCATTTGGTTCAAGAAAGAAAATCGTGTTAAAAAAGAATACGCCTTTGTTAGAATAAAATACGAAAAGTAGCGGAAGGAATAGATCGTTGATAAACAAAAAATTTCCTAAAACTTTGTTCATTGGAAATTGCTATATAATTTTAATTAATAATAGAAAGCATTGAGAATTTTATTAACTTTTTTGAAGACTATCAGCGTATCTTAGCTTCCCTCTTTGACACCATGATCTTTCAAGCCAAGCCTTCACACCAATAGAATACTAGTGGGTGTCAAACTACAAGAATTAATTAACCTTACACTTTTTTGAATCTGCTATGTACTCAACACATGAGATAGCAATTTTTTTTTTCAGAGAAGAACTCTTAGTTTTTCTCTTTGAGTATTCTGCAAAAGTTACGTGAACGATAGATCTATACGAGACAACTATTATCTCTACCTTTTTATATTTGAGCAATTAGTTATTTTTCAATTAATTTCAAATTTGAAATAACCACTATATCAGATATGTGGGGAAGGGATATAGTCTACATTCCTTATCCTTTTGTTATTCTAAAAACGAATCACCAAAAAGATTCTTTAAACTTTTATTTAGATATATATATATATAAGTTTTCGGAAACGTAAACTTATGTTTACCTTCTTCTTCTTCTTTTTTTTTTAACAGAATCACCTTTAAAATATATACATATATGTATATAATATAATACATAAACGTTTATGTAAATGATTAAAACGTAAACGAATTCAAAAAGTAATATATATATATTGATATATAATAAAATCTTATATATATAAAAGATTTGGTTCAAAACATATATATATCTAAAATCAAAAAATAAATCATATCTATTTAAAATTAGATTTTTAAATTAATCAATTAATTATTTAATTTTGTGTCCAAATAGGAAAAGCAAAAGGTAATCTCACCACACATGTGTTACATACAAAATTAAAATTATATTCAAATAATCTAATTATTCAAATATTATTAATTAATTAATTTAAAAAACATATTTTACTAATCTCATTAGTTAAATACAATCAATTAATAAATTAACTAATTCTCAGTTAAATTGTGATAACATTTATCACATTATATTATGGGTCACAGAGAACATTTTTCTATGTTATATTAATTATCAAGTGTGAAATAATTAATTTAGAATTCAATAATTTCAAACTAAATATGTATAATTCATTATATGCATTAAATCCAATAAAGTGTTATAAATGTGGCATTAGGGACTTATGGGCCTATCACCCAAGCTCTAATAAATTTGACAAATAATCAAACTCTTTAATTAATGTGCCAAATTTATTAATTTCAGTGTCACTCCACTAAAAATCTAAAACTGAACTCTTGAGATTATAGTAAAATTACTCAAAGAAAATTAATGAGTAGTCCATTGATATAATCATTACATATAAGTCAGTCCTCCATCAATTGTTCATAATAAGAGCTAGATTCAATTTCTGTTTACCTCTCTTATTATATTTTTATCCTTGAGTTCTAATAATTCTCTAATGAACAGTTAATTTATAATCTTATTATGAATGAGCACTTTATTGTTCAAACTTTGAATTATCACTCAAGAGAACTATTTTTCTAACTTCCATAAGCAAGGAATAGATTCCATATCTGTATAATATTATTCCCAGTCATTTATTACATTATGTTTCTAAGATGCTAAGTTATGATCTGTGCTTAAACAAATCTCATCAAGCAAGTCAAAAAACATAATATCATAAACAAAAGTCTAATAAATACTCAGGATTAAGACTGTCCAATATATGATCATCATAGTGATAAATTTGAATACTTTATTTGTAACGGATGATTATTAGAGATTCATAATTTATCTAGTCCAGTCCTATGTAATCTCATTATATAAAGTACCTCTAATCTAATGTCTCTACATTGATAGCCCGGATAAGATTTTTTCATTCCAAATGAGGTTGGACCGTACTTGTAATATTTAATTAAAGATCCCAAACTTTAATTAATTATTACAGACTATTTAGATTATTATCTATAAATTTTATCTCTATTTATAGCCACATAAATAATCATGGAATTTTCTTGATGTTTATAAATGTATTCATAATACATATAAGCAACTAAAATAATTATAAATTTCACTTTATTTATTTATTAATAATATGTACAATGTCACATCTTTTGGGGCACTAAACCCAACAATCTCCCACTTGCCCTAAAGGTGGTGAGACATGTCTCTAAGGCCTAGGCCTCTCATGTGTTCCTCGAAGCTCTTTGTAGGTAACGTCTTGGTAAATGGGTCAACAAGGTTTTTATCTGACGTTATCTTTATAACTTTCACATCACCTCGATGTACTATTTCTCTAATCAAATGATATTTTTGCTCTATATGCTTTCCTCTTTTGTGGCTTCTGGGTTCTTTTGAATTTGTCACTGCACCACTATTATCATAATACAATGTGAGTGGTTTATCCATGCCTAGAATGACTTCCAGGGCATTTAACAACTTACGGAGCCAAATAGCATCTTTAACTGCTTCACAAGCAGCAACATATTTAGCTTCCATAATCGAATCAACAATACATGATTGTTTAGTACTTCTCCAAACTATGGGTCCACCACCAAAAGTAAACACTAATCTAGACGTAGATTTACGTGTCTTTGTCTGATTAAAAATCAAAATTAGTGTATCTAATGGGAATCAAATTCTCACCAAAATATACCAGCATATAATTTCTCGTTCTCCTAAGATACTTGAGAATATGTTTAACCACTACCCAATGATCAAATCTTGGGTTGGATTGATACCGACTGGCTATGCCTATTGCATAGTAAACACTAATCTAGACGTAGATTTACGTGTCTTTGTCTGATTAAAAATCAGAATCAGTGTATCTAATGGGAATCAAATTCTCACCAAAATATACCAGCATATATAGTTTCTCGTTCTCTTGAGATACTTGAGAATATGTTTAACCACTACCCAATGATCAAATCTTGGGTTGGATTGATACCGATTGGCTATGCCCACTGCATAGCAAATGTCAAGTCTTGTACATAACATGGCATACATTAGACTTCCCACTGCAGATGCATAGGGGACCCGTCTCATGTATTCTTCCTCTTGATGTGTCTTAGGACACTATTCATTTGAAAGATAAACTTCATGACGTGTAGGTAAATTACCTTTCTTGGAGTTTTGCAACAAAAATCTAATAAGTACCTTATCGTTATACGATGCCTTAGACAGTGCCAACAGTTTGTTCTTGCGATCTCTTATAAGTTGGATTCCAAGAACATAATTTGCCTCTCCCAAATCTTTCATTTGGAATTGGATGGCAACCTTTTTCTTTAAATTAGATAATATCCCTACATCATTCCCAATGAGGAGGAAATCATCTACATAAAGAACTAAGAAGACCATCTTCTTATCTTTGATGTACTTGTACACACAAGGTTCATCAATATTTTAATCGAAACCATAAGATTTGATCACCTCATCAAATCTTAAGTTCCAAGATCTTGAAGCTTGTTTGAGTCCATAGATGGACCTATGCAACTTACAAACTTTTTGCTCTTGACCTTTGACTACAAACCCTTCTGGTTACTCCATATAGATGCTTTCCTCAAGATAGCAATTCAAAAAGATAGTCTTGACATCCATTTGCCATATCTCATAATCAATACATGCAACAATAGATAAAAGAATCCGAATGGATTTAAGCATAGCTATGGGCAAGAAAGTTTCATCATAGTCAACTCCCTCTTTTTGGGTATCACCATTTGCCATAAGCCTGGCTTTGAAAGTCTCAACTTTCCCATCCACTCCTCTTTTCTTCTTGTAGATCCACTTGCACCCTATAGGTTTTATCCCTTCAGGTAGGTCTATAAGTTCCTAGACTGAATTGGAGTACATAGACTCCATTTCAAGGTTCATAACCTCCAGCCATTTCTCTTTTTTAGAATCTTCCATTGCATGATGATATGTCAATGGATCATCCTTACCATTATCAAAGATAGCAACATGCTCTTCTTCAATTTCCTTATAGCAAGTAGATGGTCTCACAACCTTCCCACTACGTCGAGGTGGTATGACATTTTGATCTGGAGATGTGGTCTCCTCATTTTGTCCTTCGACAACGGTTGTTATTTGTAGTCTGATCTGATCAGAAAGTAACTTTTCAAGTACAACTTTGCTACGAGGCTTATAGTTTGTCATATAATCATTCTCGAGAAAAGTGGCATTTGTCGATACAAATACCTTCTTTTCTTGTGGACTATAAAACAAACCTCTCCTCATTCCCTTTAGGTATCCTACAAATAGGCATACTTCAAAACATGGCTCTAGTTTCCCGGTCTTTCCTTTTAGCACATGAGCTGGACACCCCCATATATGGATATGTCGTATAATAGGTTTATGACCATTTTATAACTCTAAAGGTGTTTTGGGAATATATTTAGATGGAACTATATTTAGAAGATATACTGTAGTTTGTAGTCCATATCCCTAAAATGAAATGGGTAAATGATGAGTAGCTGAGCATGGATTTCACCATATCAAGCAACGTTCAATTTCTTCTTTCTACAACACCATTTTGTTGTGGTGTTCCAGGTGCTGTGAGTTGTGATAGAATACCATGTTCTATCATATAGTCCTTTAATTCAGTATCAAGGTATTTTCCTCCTCGATCAGATCGAAGAGTCTTCATCGTCTTTCCTAATTGCTTTTCAGCTTTTGTTTAGAATTCTTTGAACTTTCCAAAAGTTTTAGATTTCCTTTCCATTAGGTACATGTATCCATACCTCAAATAATCGTCAATAAATGTGATGAAATATTCGTAACCACCACATGCTTGTACATTTAATGGACCGCAAACGTTCGAACGTATTAACTCAAGTAGTTCCTTGGCCCTTTCGCCTTTTAGTCATTTTACCTTCAAGACAAGATTCACAAACTAATAGAGAACTAACTTTTAGTTCTTTTAAAGGACCATCTTTACCAGTCTATTAATTCTGTCAAGGTTAACACGACCTAATCTAAGGTGCCATAGGTATGTTTCATCATCAGAAGAAACCTTTTGCTTCTTGGGTTTTGGTTGTTCAACTTTGAACATTTTGGTATTAAGCATTGATTTTTTGTTGGGCCTCAAAGTGTGAAGCCCATTTTCCAGATGTGCAGAACAAATATTCAAACCATTTCTAGAAATATTAACATAATTATTATTAAAAGAAATGTTAAATGTTTATTTAAACAACCTAGAAATAGAAATCAAATTTCTATGAAAACTAAGAATGTAATAAACATTGTCCAAAATTAAAAACTTATTTTTAAAATAAAGTTTAACGACTCCTACTGCTCTTGCCGAAGCAACCTCTCCTATTCCCACTCTCATCGTTTATTCCCCGTCAGCAAGCTCCCTTGATGAACTAAGCATCTACAAAGAAGAACAAACATGGTTATTCCCCTAAATCAATTATCTAGGGTGAAGTATCATCTTCAACTAAATAAGCTTCCAAAATGAGTAAATCTGATTTACTGTTGTTCTTCTTTTCTTTGAGCTCGTGAAGATACTTCTTGTAGTTCTCTTCTAATGCTTAACTATGCTATAGTAGAAACATTTTCCTTTGGGCTTCTTTTGCTTTGAGTTCTTTTTGTTGTTGTTGCTTTTGTTCTTCTTAGGTTGCCCTCCATTCTTAGACTTACCACTTCCTTCAGTCCTCTTCCTCTTCCTATTCTTTTGAGTAGAAGAGGAGGGTTGAGCTTTTGTAATATTTGCCTCGCCTTCTTCACTCTTTTCTTTTGAAATAGACTCAAAGATTTGCAGCTCATTAAGTAACTTAGTCATATTATATTTTAGCTTGTTC
Organism: Artocarpus hirsutus; assembly: GCA_946598075.1. Lineage (NCBI taxonomy): Eukaryota > Viridiplantae > Streptophyta > Magnoliopsida > Rosales > Moraceae > Artocarpus > Artocarpus hirsutus. Next base: position 10,803 of record CAMOHE010006377.1, read on the forward strand.
ATGAAATAGTTGGTTTTGAACTGAAGGAATGCAAGGAAGAAGGTTTCCAAAATCATCCCCAACTGTGTGGCTTCATCTATCACTGCTCCGTTCACCTCAGCCTCATGGAGATAGTTAACCATGTTGAGAATATGTTCTCTGACCAAAATCCTTGCCTTCATTTTGGCATTCATTATAGCCTGAATAGCTTCATGGCGTGCCTTTTCAAAAGGTTTTCTAAATATGTCTTGAAGAGACTATATTATCTCATAAGCAATTTCCATGCTTTCGTGCTTTATCCTAAGCACGTCAGACATGCAAGCCAAAAGGAAGCCGCGGGCCTTGTTGTTTGCCTCGATCCAAGGATCATATGCTTTTTGTAAATTACGAGGGGCATTGGCAGCAGGCAAAGGAGGACATTCCTCCGTCAAGACAAACTTGTAATTTTTGTAAATTAGTACAATATTCATATTACTCTTTCACTTGACAAAATTATCTCTAGTTAATTTTTCATTTGGGAGAATGATGATGATTGGATTAAACATTGTTGCTGTAATAAACAAATAAAATGAAATAAATTAAATGGTTGCATAAACATCATAAACATATGTTTTGGAATAGTAAAAGTGATGCATGATGCATATGGAAAAACACAAAAAAAAAATATTTTACTAATTCCACGATTATTCAATTTTAATAAATAAAGTGCCATAGTAGGGTATGTCAAATTATTTATGAATTGAATTGACACATTCTCAATTAATAAATATATTCAAAATATCTCATATTTTCTATATTTATTAATAACTGTTTATTTTGAGTCAAGATATAATTAACAATTTAATTATATCATTATGAGTATAACCCACTATTTCAGATTTTAACAACTTAACGCAAAATTGCTGCTGTAGGATAGGTCAATTTTGAAATACATTGTAAAATCCTATCTCTTGGAAGCCAACCTTGTTATTGATTTAAATGGACACCCTTCGTTGGGAAGACGAAATTAAAGCGTTGCGAGGCATCACCTAAATCTCACGATGTTGTGCTAATAGTAGAGAGCATAGGTTATATTGTTATATTACATTCTCCCACTCATTATTTTAAAAAGATGTGTTTTATCTTATAAAACATCATATGTTTCATAACTCTAGTAAATAAAAACAATTTATAATTGCTAGGTTATATTATGTGTTAATTGAATCATATTCTAGTTATACTTAAATAAATTACCAAATTTTTGAAAAATCTAAATTTATTATGAATTATCTAAGTTACCCAATATTAAACAATTTAAAATTAGATAACTTAGAATTAATGTGAATTTTACTAAGTCTT
>CAMOHE010006390.1:1323-16733 GCA_946598075.1 Artocarpus hirsutus
TGAGGGGAAGCTAAATTATAAAAAGAGTCATGAACTAAAGTTAGAGATCAAATTTGATAAAACAATATTTTAGAGGATGTAAAAGAATATGAAACGAGGATCAATTAGAAGGAAAAAAATATTTTGATGAAATACATGGAAAAAAAATCAAAAGCAAATTTGAGAACATACAAGATAATGTAGGAGAGAAAATAAAAAAAAAAAAAACAAAAGAAAGAAATGGCAAAGGAAAGGAGAAAAAGAAAAAGAAAAAATCATAAAAAAAAAAAAACGGAAATAGGGTGCGGGGCACGCGTCAATCTGACATGGAAAAGCACATTCTTGCCGTTATATAGAGTATAGATTTGTCTTTTCCAATGATGAGCGCACACGTTCCGTGTGTTCCCCTTTTTTCTTTTGGCATATTTTTATGCGGATTTCTAACATATATTCTAAAATTTAATATCATTCATTTATTTTACTCCTCTATTAGCTTATTTAGAGAGAATTCGGAAAAAAGCCCAAAAAAAAAAAAGCAAATTAAGCAAATGGGCTCCCATTTTTTAAATTAAAAAATAGATTTTTTCTGAGCACCAAAACTGCCCTAGTTTTTTTCACAGAAAAGAGAAAAATGACTGTATCAAAGAGAGGAATCTAAATATGGTGTCAAAAAAAAAACTGGAACTGTTTTGATGTCCAAAAAGCTAGTTTTGTGGTGTCCCAAAAAAAAAAAAAAGGCCATTGACCCAAATTTTTTTTTCCAAAAGTCCCTTTTTAAAAGTACCCCGCTTATTTAAGGGGAAAAAAGTGCTATAGAGCCCTTTGAAAGGGAACAAAGTTTTCAGTGGAAAAAATTATATAGTAAATTATATATTGGATATATATATATATCCAATATATAATTTACTATATATATATGTATGTACAAGTATTTGAGTGGATGTTGATGCCCGTTTTTCGTGAGGTAAAGGCCAACCCATGTTTAACAACATGGCCCAATGTAAGGTATGTCGAGCCAAGCCACGAGGTGGGGGTCCTTTAAGTGGGCCATGGTTTGGAAGGCCAAGGGATGTGAATGGGCCCATTTTATTTCGTCTAATTAGACTTTAACTCACTTGGGGAGTTTTAGATCTAATTAGGATTAGAATAAAATGGGTATGGAAGAATTAAAGTGAAAAAGGCCTAAAAAATCCACGTAGAAGCCCAAGCCCAACATCAGAAGAAAGCCCATCTTTAGCTTATCCACGTGGTAGTACACCTGTTGCACCAGCTCACTAGCCATGCCAGCCTTACCATCTCACCCGTAGGGAAGCTTTGATGCACAAACATATGACTCATGCGGCCAAAGAGAAACTCCCCTTAACTAAGGGCAAATCAAAGGGAACCCTTTCCCAGCTCTGACCCTTGCTTAAAATGGCAAACTAAGACTTCTATTGCATAGACGCACCTGCAGCAGGCCACCCAAAATAGTACCTATAGGTTGGCCAGCCATTAATGCTACTGACGCGCCCAGTTTTGTCCTAAAGACTAAGTTTGAATTTGGAGGAAAAATCTCCCACCATGGCTATTGCCACGTATGGTTGCTCCTGCGGAACCAAAGCTGGAACTACCCCTAAGTAAGTGGTCAGAATAGAAGAAGCCTAACAAAACTAAAACTATATTTTTCTCTATAAATACCCTCTCTAAGACCCTTGAAAAGAGGCTAATGAACCCATTCTACTCAGACTAAAAGAGAGAGAATGCATCAAATATCCATACTCACCACAACCATCATCTTCTTCATCTTCTTCCCCATCTTAAAATCACCATAACCACCATCTTCCCAAGCTTAAATCACCACGTCTCCACCACGAACCACCATCAAATCACCCAAAACACTCGCCAATCTCATCCTCTACCGCAATACCATCTAGAAGAAACATTATCACAAACCAAGCTTGCCATCTTAATTCGCCACAAAACTTTAAACTCCATTTTTTCTAGTAACCTTCAAGAGTATCCAAGATACTCACCCATTACCATTAGAACTCAAAAATATCACTAAATCCCTTCAAGACCAACCCTTTCCATGTTCTAATTAACCCTATGCACAAGGAGAGATAAAACCATAATTAATAGACTGCATCTCTTTCCCTTTCTAAAATGTCTCTCTAGCCTTGAACTACCCTACACGTCACAACTGTCTTCCTATGGGACTATTCTTCCAACGGGACCAATAACCCTCATCCTTCCATCAAGAACCCTATATTTCTAACAAATGGGTACATTAACATCACCAAGTATATAGGAAATTCCTCCACAAACATTTACGTTCCTCTCCCATGCCATGTGCATGCTTAGAGGTCTCTTTTAGTAAAGTCAGCATCTCCAATGGTCCAAAATCGCAATGAGCCTCATCCTCAAACTTAATTGTCCTTGTGACTATCTGGGTCTAGCCGTAACCTATCTGGGGCAACCATAAGGCGAGCCCAAATAGCCAATGTGGGTCTCACCAGCTTCATCATTCGTAATATAGCCAACTCAGCTCTTTTTGGGAGGCAACCAAACGAATAAAAGGAGGCCAAAAAGTCCACACCTTCCATGCATGAAGGCCTACAACAAAAGAGCCCTAACACTTTAGTGACTCCATTGGGGAAGTTAGACTGGGAATTGATCTGTCTTCTTCCATGAGATGAGAACTACACCTAAAAATGACACCGAAGTGTCCATGTCTCCCTCAGACCGTAGCACTAGTGCACCTGACAAGTCCAAGAAGGGCCCCTAAGTTTGTGGAAGTAATTTGCAAAATGGCCCACACTTAAGGTGCCCTTGCCTATAGGATCAATTATTTAAGGGACTTCCTGGCTTGCCAAGCCACATCTACCGTGATAGCAAACAAAAAAGCTTCTAAGGGAGCCACAGCCACCAATGAGGCCAATTGTTAAACTCCCGAGAGAGTGAAGGGAGGTTCGCTCAAATAGGTCAACATACTTGCCACTCCTAAGAAGCATCTGTATAGCTTTCTTTGGAAGATTTGGAGTTCATCTCGAGACAACCATATCTGGCTGAGCTCTACAACAAACTGTACCCTAAGGGCTATAAGACTTCTACTTTCACCCTCTTTAACAGACAAAAAGGAAAACCTAAGGAACACATAAGCTATTTCCTATACTTCTTCAGGCAACATGCCTATGACAAACACTTAAGGCTATAGGAGTTCTCTAAACCTCTCACTAACTACGTTTACAATTAGTCCACTACTCTTGCATCAAGATCTCTCCGTACATGGGAGGACATGGTGAGCCGGTTTTGCAAGAAACACTTTGAAAATGAAGAAAAGATTACAACCTTTACTCTAAGTAACACCCATTAAAGGCAGGGCGAGCATCTTGTAGACAACATGAGGAGGTTTTTGGAACTTGCCTTTGACTGCTGTGATGGGAGTGATGAAGAATCACTAGGTGAAATAAGAATCAACAACATCATCCCCAAATATTGTATGCACTTAGAGAATGTGGGATTAAGAAATTCTCAAAGTTATCGAAGGCCGTGAGGAAGATGTCAGCATTAATCAAGCCCCCTTTGGGGATTCAGAGTTGGAAGAGCGTAAGGAAGGAGGTGACATCTTCCTTAGCAGCCTCTAATCGACCACCAAGACCTATTTACCATGACAGGAAGGAAAGGGACTGTGGGAGAGAAAGGAAAGTATTTCCTCCTATGTCGTGTAAAGACAAAGATTCTATGCTATCCTAGACCAATGGATCTAGGATGAAGTGATTCGTATCTATCTACCCTGGAGGCCACCTACTGTCAATAACAAGAAGCATCTAAGGTATTGCCAACTACATCAATATGTTAGCCATCTAACAACGGAGTGTCAAGTCCTTTGGAAGATTTTCCATGCCAAGATCGATTATGGTAGCATTGAGTTGCCAATCAAAGCACAAGCAATCGACACCAACCTGCTACCATGACATAGAGGAAAAGAAATTTGTGCAGTGCTCTCACTCTTGGAGAAGGAAGAAAATGGAAGAAGATTTGGATGAGGAGATACGTCCATGATAAACTCAACCAAAGCCTCCTAAGGTGGTATGGCGGACACCCACAACAACAATCAACTTTTTAGTGCGCCTATAGCAAACTAGATTGGTATAGGAAACCACCTCCTTAGCCCATGGGGTACGAAGCAAAACAGACAAAGAGAAAAAGAACGGAATCGAGAAGCTGGACGACAGCATATACCTGATCCTCCAACGTCTCTTTTATTGGAGCGGGGTCTTTTTTTTATGGATTTGGAGGTTGTCTGTGATTGGAAACACATAATGAATAATCAGAGTAATGAAGAACACATGATTAAGAGGAGGTCGAGGCATGAAGTATTTCCCTAGAGGATGGAGTAGCTGCTATAGATGCGGTTCTTTTCATGGGACTCTTCTTAGAAGGCCATCCGTTAGCTTACAAAAATCACACAAGTCAGTAAGGAGTATGCAAAGGAAGAGACCTATGTGGTGGGAGTACAAATCAAAAGAAAGGAAATAGGGTTCACTGGCGTGGTTCCCTTTGAAGACTGTTCTTACATGGATGCCGAGTCCTCCTCATTACAAACCTTGCCTTCCCCTCGGCTTCCACTGACAAAGGTTCCTTTGGAAACATTAGCCAAGCGTGTACTTTTTCTCTAGGCTGTGGGAATTGGAGGAATAGACTTGTTGGGAGTTGGTTTGAAAGAGGCAGGACGGGACTTATTTGGTAGGGGCGAGCTTCTAACATGGCCTTACACTTGCTCCCCTTGGCAGACAAGGAGCTTGTTTTTGGAGCAAAAGCGTCTTCCTATGGGATGTCACCTATTACCAAAAATCAAGAGTTCTAGTTATCAACCAAAAGGGAGACTTCACCCTCTTCAGGGAGTTATGTATAGGAGGAGCATCAGGAGACCTCCAAGTCTCACTCATAGCATCTGTTGTGGAAGGGGAAACGAGTCGTGCGGCAAAACCAACCATCTTAGGAAAAGCAACTAACACTCTCCGTCAATATTTTGTTAATACATGTATGCATTTGGCCAGGTACAGTGCACCAAGAACCGATATAGTGTTAGTAATAGGGACTGGGAATCGATTGGACAAAGAAATAACTCCCTTGGGGACACCCAGGGAGCCTAATTCCATCTTTTGACAGGGGGAGACTTCTGGAGCGAGGTCATCCTGGTTAGAGTAAATGCCAAGGTTCTTGGGGTCCAGCGAAAGAAGGCAAAAGTAGAAACTCACGCCCGTAAGGGAAGAAAGACGAGAGCTATCTTTCGGAGGAATCATCCATGTGACCAAACAGAGGGCTGTAACGCCACTTGCTCTGCTCGTAAATGTCATAACGGAGCTCTCAGAAGCTCTACTGCGGAAGGCATCTAATAAGAATGGTGCACCTTCAAAGAAGGTTCCTAGAAAAGAAATGATTGCTATGGTAAGCCATTCTAGAAAGAAGAAGCCTGACACAATTGTATCTAATGCGGGGCTCCCTCTCGAATAAACATTTAAGGCAGGTTCTGTTGAACGAAGGGGCACCTGAGGTAGGGGCTTATACCAAGAAAGAAGAGTTTGCCACTAAGGTCAACTCCTCCTAAAGAAATGGCTTCTAAGGATGATCTGATTAAGGCCGAATTGGTGATGGACTCATTGTAGGCGATACATCACCTATATCAACTCCCCCTCTTAAGTTTGTACAAGGAGTCAACACAACCATAAGGCAAGTGCAAAATCAAGGAAGTACAGGTTAGGATTACCATCGTCCTCAAACTTAGAAAAAGAATTGTCTGAGTTGTAATTATGTGGTCTATAGAGAAGCGACTGTAGAGCAAAGTCTTCCACGTCAGAGTAAGCAATGAATTGGTAGCTTTCGGGCTTGTGAAGTAAGTCCAGAATGGATTAACTCAGTACAGGCTTCCAAGTAAACAAACAACAACACAAGAAAATGGGTATGTTTGTGAGGTCGTAGTCTGTGAGCTCTTTCTCTGCTGTCGACAAAGAACGAGGCTGCTGGCATAATTAGGGAAATATTCCCATAGGAGCACTTGCAACAAGTTGATGGAAAGATAGGATTCAAGGCAGCGGTAATTGGTGTCATGTTGCTCATCTCCTACAAGGATATCCATCTAGCTATAGAACTTCCCTAAGAACAAAGCCCGCTAAGGGAAGCCTTTTTCCCTTTGCAGTTTCTATGGCTAGAGGGAAAAGGCACCACAAGATCATGTCCCTTAGCAAACCAAGAAATGGATACTTGCTCAGGAGTAGAGCGACGATGGCTTCCGCTTGACAACCACTTCATCCGCACCAAGATGGAACTCTGTTAGCAATGTAGTCATGGAAATACCTAATCCAATAGGCAAGGTTGGGACGGGAGCTATCAAAGGCTTTGCAGCAGGCAGGAAGGGCTTCCGTCAGGATGGCTTCTTTCAAGGCATCATCAAAATCGTTTACCGCTAGAGGAGGAAGGTCAAAATAGGCATGAATAGGCAACTAAAAGATTCTTGCGATGTCCACTAACATCGGGATTATCTCCCATGGCATTACGATAAAGGTATGGCTTTTTGGGCTCCATTGTCTAGCCATATGTTTCAAACTGGCAATGTCTTTGAAAATGCTAAAGCGAGTGAATGTGATTAAAAATGGGAGAATTTTGTAACTCTCTAGGTGGTTCCAAATGCCCTCTATCTACGACATGTCCTCAATCTAATCGGGCCAACAGGCCAAAATGTTGGTAGGGACTAAGAAGTAAATAGGGGCAGGTTTGAGGTTGCCTCTCTCAAACCAAAATCAGAGTACTAAGGGTAGACGTGTTGGAAAAATAGTATGCAACAGAATTTTAAAATTTTTATATCAGAGTATTTTATAAAACACAAATTTGATATGCTATATGCATAAATTAACTAGATCTTACTAACCTTCGTGTGCTGAAAACCTCCTACAATTAGTGAAGAGAAGTAATGTTCTAGAAGGACCTCAACCAACGAGCCTTCTTTGCTATTCTCTATCTACGATCGGAGTAAGTGTCGGCTCACACGTACAGCTCTTCCACCAGGTGATTCTCCTCCTAACCAATTAAGAGAACCCAAAGCTAGTGTTGAGGGTGAGCTCAGCGCCACTATCGAGGAGCCAAACTCCAAGTGATTGGCCACCTAGCTCGGTAAAGGTACGCAAAGCTTATAACTGACCCCGATTACGCTAGATGCATTGTCTGAGGTGGTCTTTAAGGCTCTTTCGGGTCACACCTCACCAGGTTGCCTCCTCGAACTCAATGTCAGATCAGGTCGAATTATCATTGCTCTAAAGTAGACTACTACTCGCTATCACTAGCTAACAACTGGCAAATAACTCATCGTCGGATGCGAGTTCATCCACCGGCAGAGGGGCATGACACTTGTTGTTTGCCACCTGATACGTCATGATGTGACACTTGGGTTGTGGACAAAACCCACCTAACACCCGGTCCAAGTAGTAGCCTATAAATAGGATGCATTTATTGCATTATAGAAGTAAGTAAGATCCTTCCCACCTAACCGGTTCCCGACCTCTACCAAGCACCCCCTGTCTTGAGCATCGGAGAGCCCTTGTCTTGAGCCATTGTCTTGTTTACTGACCATTTTTCGCCTTTGAGACGTCCCTCCTCTTGTTGTAGGCTAACTAGACCAGGCAGAAGCGAACAAGGAAGAGTCAAACACCATGCTTTGCCACACGTGATGTTGATACGACATTGGATCACGGTAAGCATTAACATTTTGATGCTAGAAGGAGGGCCCCGTGGCTTTCATTTAGGAACACGAGCCACAGCTAAGCCCAAGCTAGCTCAACAGCAAGATGGTGATGCGTAGGAATGCCCACGATGAAGCTACCCGACAAAAGGGGTCGGGGGACTCGTGAAATCGGCCTCAACACACCGACAGCCTAGGGGCTGCCCCTAAACTACGAGGTCCCAATCTAGGGGACAAGGAAGCACAGCCAAGGCCGAACAGGCACAAGACCTGGCTACCCAAGACCTAATCTAGGAACTCACCAATGTAGTCTGTATACTAACACAGCAGCTCGCACAGCAAGCTCAACTCTAGCTTGCACCTGGCCTTCTTCCTCCAGCCCTAGCTGACCAGGCTGGCAGATGAGTAGGACGGGATGTCGGTGACCCAAGCGAGGTGGATTCATAGAGATCCCGAGGCTCCACACATGGCATCTTGGCCAATAACAAACTTGTCCAAGAAGGCTGGTTAGGCCCTCAGGCGGCGCACGGGTACCGTCACCTCAAGGGTTCCTAGCCTCTGTGTTTGACTGGCTAGGACTCTAGGAGCATAGCAAAATCGACAACCCAGAGCAAGTGACCGTGCCGAGGGCGGAGTACCCTACAGGGTCGAATTACCCGAGAACACAAATAGTCGTCAACTTTAGGAGCTGCAGCGCCAAATCGACAAAATCCATAACAATCGTTTTAGCCTAGATGACGTAGAAGCCTTGGATCCACCATTTCCAGATGTCATAATGCGAGCCCCTATGCCGCCAAAGTTCAAGGTCCCCTAGATCAAGGCTTATAACAGGACCACGGATGCCGACGAACACGTTGAGCTTTTCCGAGGACACATGCTTCTTTAAGATGCTAGTGATGCAGCAATGTGCAAAGCCTTTTCATTAACGCTCACTAGTCCAGCTCGGCAATGGTTCAAGCGTCTTGAGCCAGCCTCCATTATTTTGTTTCGACAACTCACTGACGCCTTCTCGATAGCCTTCTCCACCATGAAGACAAGGAGAAAGAAAATCATGTTCTTGTATGTCGTCAAGCAAGGCGACCACAATGTCCAAGACTACACCAACAAGTTCACCCGAGCAACTCTTGAGGTCAAGCATGTCGAAGACAAGACCCTCAAGCATATTTTCATGGGGGCTCTCCAAGACGAAAAACTTACTTAGTCTTTGGCCTTCGAGCAGCCGAGCACGTTCTCATAGATGCTTGGCTATGCTTAGAGGTACGCCGATGTGGCAGAGTATATGAACAGCCACAGAGAGGAGGCTGGCCCCAACAGAACTAGAAAAGAAAGGAAGCAGAAGAAAGCGCCAGAGCAGTCCAATGCCGAGCAGAACAAGAAGCAAAAGAAAGAGAAGAAAGCCGAGAAGCCGAAGACCCCAACTGGAAAATTTCAAAGCTACACACCTTTTGTAGCCACAATAGACGAGGTTCTTGCACAGGTGAGCGAAAAAAATCTGCTAACACCGCCACCCAGGCTCAAGGGCAACAAGATAAAGCGGGATCAATTTAGATACCTTGAGTTCCACAAGGATGTAGGACACAACACCTGCGAATGCATACAACTCAAGGATCAGATTGAGCAACTGGTCCGAGAAGGACATTTGAGGGAATTTGTTGAACAAGTTATAACCCCGGGCTCAACCTGTGGAAGAAACGACCAACCGAGCCGAGACGGCCAAAGTGGCCCGTGAGATGATGGGAACACTTCGGATCCCCCGAACATTGTTAATACAATTTTTGGAGGGCCATTTACTAGGAACACCTTGAGTGGGCGGCGTGCTTACGTCCAAGAAGCTCGGCAGTCGAACGGGGCGAGTTCATAAACATGTTTGAGCATGTAAACAAGATCTGCCACCAGCAAGATATTCTGATCACCTTTATCGAGGAAGAGTCTGATAGATTAATTCATCCACATAACGACGCCTTCATCTATGAGTTGCACATTGCCAACGACATAGTGCGACGAGTGCTAATCAATAACGGTAGCTCTGTTGACATCTTGTTTAAACAAGCTTTTGATAAGATGAAGATCAGCAAAGCTACCATTGTCCCAGTCCAAACCCCACTTTACGGTTTCATAGGAGTTTGCATCCGAGCAGTTAGAAAGGTTGCATTGCCAGTGACCTTCAAAGAGGTGCTGCTCGGGTTACATGCGTCGTCAACTTTTTGATCGTCAACAAACCATCTCAATACAATATCATCATCAGCCGCCCAACCTTGAACGCAAAGGCCATAGTCTCTATGTATCACCTAGCGATGAAATTACCCACTGAGGATAGGGTAGGAGTCATCCAATCATCCTAGAGAGACTCTCAAACTTGCGATGCTAATGTTGTACGTGCTGTTGCCGGCCAGCGACTGAATGTCTCAGCCATCTACATGGTTGATGACATGTAACTTCCTGCCAACCAATAACCCAAGATGCTGTCCGATCTTGATCCCCGACTTCCTAGAGGAAGAAGTAAGGGGCACTCCGGTCGAAGACCTGATGCTGTTCAACTTGGATCCCAAGCATCTTGAGCGCACTGCCCAACTTGGATCACAGTTGTAAACTGAGATCTGGGCCGACCTTGAGAGGCTCCTCACTGAGTATCAGGATGCGTTCGCATGGTCACTCGAGGACATGCCCGGCATTGACTCCAGCGTAATCTGTCATCGCCTCAACGTTGAGCCCAACCACAAATCGATGATACAAAAAAGGAGAGCTTTTAATTCAGAAAGGTGTGCTGCTATAAATGAAGAGGTCCAGAAGCTTCTTAAGGCCGGATTCATCCGAGAAGTCAAATATCCCGAGTGGTTAGCTAATGTCATTCTAGTCAAGAAGGCCAACGAAAAATGGTGCGTCTACATAGAGTACACTGACCTGAACAAGGCCTGCCCAAAGGACTGCTTTCTGCTTCCCCAGATAGAACAACTTGTTGATGCCATGGCCAGGCACGAGCTACTTAGCTTCATGGACGCTTATTCAGGATATAACCAAATCAGAATGGCTGAGGAAGATTAGGCAAAAACTGCATTTGTCATCGACCAGGGGCCTTACTACTATGTAGTAATGCCTTTCAGTCTAAAGAATACCGGGGCGACATATCAACACCTGGTTAATAAGATGTTCACGTGACTGATCAGCAAAACGATGGAGGCCAACGTGGACGATATGCTGGTCAAATCTGTCCAAGCAAGGGATCACATGGTCGATCTCCGAGCTAGCTTCGACATACTCCAGGAATATGGGATGAAACTCAACTAGGCAAAATGTGCGTTTGGAGTTAGCTCGGGCAAGTTCCTTGGATTTTTAGTCAACTGACAAGGAATAGAAGTGAACCCGGCCAACGCCTAGGCTGTTATTGACATGCACTCTCTGCGGATCGTGAAAGAGGTACAAAAACTCACTGGCATGGTCGCGGAACTTTCTAGATTTGTCTCCCAGACTACCTACAAGTGCTATCCATTTTTTAAGGCATTTAAGGGGAGGTTTGAGTGGAGCAAGGACTGTGAGGAAGCTTTGCAGAACATGAAAAGATATCTAGCCACACCCTTGCTCCTGTACAAACCTTTGCCTGGAGAATTTGTGACCACCTATTTAGCCGTGTCTGAGAAGGCTGTGAGCTCAATTCTTGTCCAAGATAAAGATGGAGCCCAAAAGCCAGTCTACTATACAAGCCATGCGTTCTAGGGTGCCGAGGAGAGGTACCCACCACTTGAGAAGCTAGCCTTCTCCCTGATCACCTCAGCTCGAAAGTTACGACCCTATTTCCAAGGTCACACCATAAAAATCCCAACCAAATTCCCACTCTAGCAAGTCCTTTAAAGCCCAAAGATATCAGGTCAAATGGCTAAGTGGTCAATTGAGCTTGGCCCATACGATGTCCACTTCATGTGGAGAACAGCCATCAAGGCTCAAGCCTTAGCAGATGTTATTGTCGAATTTACCGACACTGAGCAAGGCACACCCTTGGCAGAGAAAGCGCCCTTGATGGTACCAAACACCCCCAGCTGCAGTGATAGTTTTACCGCCTCTAAACCAGAATGAAAACTCTATGTGGACGGATCCTCCTGCGTGGATGGTTCAGGCGCCAGGCTACTATTGATAAGCCCGGATGGATTTAAAGTAATCTACGCACTCAGATTTGACTTTAAGGCTTCTAACAACAAAGTAGAATATGAGGCACTCTTGGCCAGACTCCGGATTGCCAGGGATCTTAGGGTGGATCATATCATTATCCATAGTGACTCAATGTTGGTTGTTCAACAGGCCGCTAGAGCGTTCCAAGCCTGAATAGAGTCCATAGCCGCATAATTAAAAGAAGTCAAACTTTTGCTTGGACAATTTAAGTCCTACCTGTTTAAGCAGATCCTGAGATCAGAAAACTCGGAGGCCAATGCCCTTGCCTGGCTGGCCTCTGGGCTCAGCGACAGTGACCTAGCTTCAGTTCCTATCGAGAGGTTGACTGAGCTGAGCATAAATAAAGAAGTGTCAAGTGTCGCCGAAGAACATACAACCATGTGGATGGACCTGATCATCCTGTACTTGACCACAGTCGAATTACCCAACGACAAAGAGGAAGCACGTCAGATCCGCAACAGTTTGGCCTAGTATTCAATGATCGGTGGGAAGTTATACCGACACGGCTACACCACCCTGTGCCTAAAGTGCTAGGGCCTAAGGAGGCCGAATATGTAATGACAGAGATCTATGAAGGCTTAAGCAGAAATCATTCTGGGGGGCAATCTCTAGCTCATAAGTGTCTCTGGTAGGGCTACTACTGGCCGACCATGGAACAGGATTGGAAGGATTTCATGCAGAAATGCGTCAAATGCCAACAATTCGCCAGAGTGCCTGGATATCATGTCGAGCTGCTTACCTCGGTCACATCGGCATGGCCCTTCACGAAATGGGCCATCAATCTAATCGGGCCCCTTCCTCTAGCCCGATCCCAATTTAAATACTGCATCGTGGCAATTGATTACGTCACCAAGTGGGTTGAAGTGGAACCGTGCACCAGCATGACTGAAGCAAAATGTATCAACTTCGTATGGAAAAACATCATCTGTCGGTTCGGGATCCTGCACACCATTGTGACCGACAACGTAAAGCAATTTGAAGCGACAAGTCTACTCCGTCTGTGCGAACAGCTCAGCATCAGGAAAGTTTTTTCTTCCCCGAGCTACCAGCAAAGCAATAGGTAGGTCGAAGCCGTCAATAAGACAATCAAGGACAACTTGAAGAAGAAACTCGAGGGCGTCAAGGAAGCATGGATAGACGAGAACCTAAAGGTGCTTTGGGCCTACCGGATGACTGCCTGAACTACTATCGGAGAGATGCCCTTCCTACTCGTATATGGGGTGAAAGCTATCATACCTGCCGAGCTAGGATTATTGAGCTTCAGGGTCAAGCATTGCGACAAGATCCGAAATGCCAAAGTCATGATGTCTGAGCTTAACCTACTTGAAGAAAAGAGGAACCGAGCAGCAATCCGTAATGCAGCTCGGAACCAAGTTGTTGCTCGGTACTACAACAAGCAAGTCCAACTGAGGAGCTTTAAAGTTGAGGATTTGGTGCTCAAGAAAGTCACGGTTCCACAACTCAGAGTGGGAGCTTTTGGTCCGAAATGGGACAGACCATTTAAGGTTATAGACATTGTACGGCCAGGAACATATAGGCTATCCGACATGGATGGCAACTTTCTCGGTCATCCATGGAATGCCAAACTACTCAAAAGATTCTTTTGTTAATCTCTGCTAGAAACACTTTTTGACCTTTGGCTACTTTCTTTTGTAACTAGACCTATTGAATATAGGGCTGAAATGTAAATACAATACATTAATAAAATGTAAATTCCCACACTATTACATTGAACAATGTGTTTAAGGAATCAACAAATCCTAAAGAGGGGCATATAACTCCAGCCCGAAGGACCAGGCTTTAACTCCCGAAGCCGTCCTACTTAACTAGGCTGGGGGCTGATCAGGCATCTGCCAACCATGTCTGTCGCCATGCAAACCACCCGCAATTAAGTTGCCTAAGCAAAATCATTGCCCGACCATTATTAGACTTTGTACAAGTTTCTTTCAAACTTAAACAAGTCTAGGGGCGACAGGGTAATGGGACATCACACGCCGTTGTGCTCTGTCCGGCTGAGCGTGGGAACACCCAGCTCGGATTAACTTGTTGACCATTGAGTCGAAACTTGGCAGCAATTGGACCAAAAGAGGAGCTCGAAAATCTAAGTTTGGGAATGAATCTCCTTGGGAGGGTATCTTTTCGGGAGAATCCAACTTAGTCCAACTCTATTGATTATTCGAAGTCCATGTATACTCAGCGAAACATGTTAAACTATATTCCTGAGAATCTCTACACAATTTGAAAACATTTATCCAAGAAAAATAGCACTTGGAAAATATAAAACAAAACATATAGAATCCGAGAAGTGATGAACTTGGAAAAAAGTAAAGTTTTCATTAATAAGAAAAAGTTTTGGTACAGTTAATCGGGCACCTCTCGAGTCCAAGTACAAAAACAAAAACTAAAAATACATCCTAAGTCGGGGACCTGTCCCCAGCATTGTCCTCGCCGACGCTGCCAGCACCCTACACCTGCTTATCCCCATCATTGTTGCCGTCCACTTTGACGACCTCCTTCACTGGCTGCCGGGCTGCACCCTTCTCGGGCTCAATTATAAGGGACCAGTCGAAGCCCGTTGCCTCGGGATGCTCCCTGATTAGATGGTCTCAGAGGTCTGTCATTTCAAAGTAGTAGTAATCGATGTACTCCAGGGACGCCTTGAATTCCTCCATGGCTCGGGCGAGTCGACCGGGAAAATCCTCCCAAAATTGCTTATTCTCTGCCTAAGAGGCCTCGAGTTGGCCCCTGAGCAGAGCGATAGTTTTCTTCACCTCCTCGGCCTCCACCTTAGCCTGGACGGCATCCTCCTTTGCCTTCTTCACCTCCTCCTCAGCTTGAGCAAGGGAAGTCTTGATTTGATCTAGCTCGATGTTCTTCTCACCGAGCTCCTTCTCGACTCCTTTCCACCTGAGAAAGGTCTTCTTATGCCTCCTGTCTCGAGGTGAAGTTTCTTCAACCTAGTGGCATAAGCCATATGCATGAGGGCGCTTGTTTGAAAAATTGAAACTAGTTAGCTCAGGACACAGTAAGGAGAAAAAATGGAAGTTGGCAATGAAGCGCTTACCTGGACGCAGCGGAATTTTAAAAATTTTAAATCAGAGTATTTTCCAAAACATAAGTTTGACATGCTATATGTATAAATTAACCTGATCTTACTAACCTCTTACTCGTCGAAAAGCTCCCGAAAACAGTGTAGAGAAGTAACGTTCCAGAAGAGCCTCAACCAACTGGTCTTCTTTGCTATTCTCTATCCACGATCGGAGTGAGTGTGGGCTCACACGTACAGCTCTTCCTCAAGGTGACTCTCCTTCCAATCAATTGAGAGAACCCAAAGCTAGTGTTCGTGATTTGTGAACAAGAGCTCTCAGGGAGTTTCAGATTCTCACCACTAGAGTATCACTCTTAATCTCTCTATTGATCTGTGTCTTTCTTTTCTTGATCTGTGAATAACTCATTAGACTCACTCCCTATTTATAGAGGTTGGGTCTAGGGTCATTCCTTATCAGATAAGGTCTCCAAAATTCAAAACAGAACCAAATTCGGGTCTATATCGGAT
>CAMOHE010006396.1:744-13825 GCA_946598075.1 Artocarpus hirsutus
TTTTTTTTTTATTTTAAAGTGATGTTTATGAAAAATACAGGTTATTATTTTGATATTTTCTAAGCAACAAGATACCAATATGATACTTTTTTAAAACACATGATACTGAAATGATAAAAACATTTTTTCCAATACATAATAAGAAAGAATAATTGATATCAAAAGTTACTAACACATCTCTCAATTAGGCTAACGCTTACTAATAACTTAAAACTCTACTAAATTTCCCACTCTAAAATATTATTAAATAAAAAATAAATAATAGGTCCACTCCAAAGGAGTAACAAAGTTCTAAAAAATGAAAACAATGAAAATATGAACTATTGAAATATGACAAAGCACCCAGTCTTAAAGAGGAGAAAACATTCTATTCCATGCAAGATGTGTTCCTAAAGGAAAAATTCTAAAGAATGTCGCATTAAAACCTTGATTAGAAAAATCCCATGGGAAAAACCTAGACAAAGAAAAAAGACTGCGTGTTATTGGGAGAGATCCTCACCGTCGCATGCAACGAAGGCATGAAGAAAATCTAGCTAAAGTGGAATTCCACCATTGGAACTAATAAGCACCGATCAAGACAAGCTTATCCACTGCATGATTATCTTCACAATAAACATGAAAAAAATTCTCTAAGGGTATGTTTATTTTGCATCAAAAGAAAAAAGAAGGTAAGGAGTGATTTCATTTTTCTTTAAATAATATGTTTACTTATAAAATCAGTCATCAGAATTTTATAGGCCCCACATAATATAATAAGTAAAAGAAATACCAATCCTCCCATATCTTTTAGTATTGATTTCTTATTAAAAGAAATGAATACCATATTTACTTAGATGTCTAAATTTAAATATTATTATTTACTAACTATTAGTTATTTACAAATGATATTTTAGTAGTTATACTGAATAAGATCTATATTTTTAAATAAATAAACAGTAGAAAAAAAATGAGATTGTTTCTCATTACTTCATCAAATAAGTAAGTAAACACTAGAAATAGAATAAATGATGATCATTCCCAATACTTTATTCTCTTTTCTAATCCATTATCTTTCTTTCACATTCCTTTACAGTTTTGTAAATAGGGTTAATTACATAACTATACCTTCTAGTTTCAATTATTTTTTAATTTATTCTCTTGTTTTTAGAAACTACAAAGTTATCTTTTAAATTTGAAAAACTAGTTTCATTTTTATCCCTCATAGACTTTTTGAATAGAAAAAAACATGACAACAAGACAAAGACACTCTTAATTATATCAAATTTGTTTCCGCGATTTATTTTTCTTCTTAAGAAAAATTTTAAAAATTATTTTAACATTTAAAATGTCATAAGACTTAGGATCTTTTATTTTTGAAATTTTATGTTGTGTTTTAGGAATTTTTTATATTTTTAAATCTACAAAATATTTTTCATAATTGTCTAAGGGTTAGATTATTTTGCCTAATTTTTTTCTACTCATAGAGACAAAATTGAAATATGTTTTTTAAATTCAAAATACAACTTTGTAATTTCTCTAAATAAAGAGATGTATTGAGAAATAGTTAAAACTAAAAGTTATAATTATACAATTAATTTTTGGTAAACATGCCTTAAAAGTAATGTCCTTCAACCTAGGCAGCGTCATAAATGGGATCAAGTGGGATGTTGTGGGGATTAATTAATGTCTCTAATAGGGTGTTTGGTATGGCAGTGGGAACCATTGATTAGAACTGTTTTTACTATAGTATGTGAGTTTTTTACTGTAAAAACTTTTTTTTAACTGTAGCATATGAGAACTTAACACTGTTCATAATTGAGTTAATGGTGTAAACCATCTTGTGCCAAACACCTTTTAAATATTTGGGATCAAATAATTTAGAAGATTTAAAAATAGCAGGCAACATTTTTTTTCAAGTAACTTGAGGGAGAGAAGCTTAAGAGCACAGCTTAATTAGTGGACATGGCCAAACATTAAGTCAGCACTTTTTGTTTTTTTGACATTGAATACTGATATATATATATATATATATATATATTTATTTATTTATTTATTTGAATTTTGAAATGAAATAAAGTGGTATATCGGAAGTATACTCTACAATGTAAAATCCAATTCGCGATTAACACCGCTCTAACAATATTCCTTTTACAATAATCTTATGCTATCGATAATCACAATCTTTTTGCTTAGTACGGTCGAACGTCTATTTTCACAGCTCAAGAACACTATTGAATGTCAAAGGATAGGAGAATTCGAGAGAAGGTGCGTTGGAAATTTCACTCAGAAACATTAATTAAAAGATTAATTGTTGGCCTTTGCATATAAGGAACCTCCATATTCTGACAGTTTATACCGAGTACCAACTGAGTCAAAATCCCAAGCCCCAATTAGGTGACACTAGATATTTTTAACCGCATTATTATTATTATTATTATTATTATTATTATTATCACTTTACTAAGAGATTGTGAAGCTTCCATTTACATATAGATAGAGGTAGCAAATTCTGAATTAATTTACAAACTAATCCACACCATATAGTGCTTACTACTTAGCAATGATCTATATTTGAAATTGCTATTTGAAAGTTTTATGTGATTTCCAATCATTGTTAAGCCATTTGGAAGAACGGTTTTAGCCATCAGCTACAAGTGTGAACAATGTAAGACTTTCATATCTTAAAATTTTTAAACCAAAACTGTTAGTTAGAATTGATCCAAACAGCGTATGCATATAGATGTGTCTAAAATGAAAAAGATAAGTTAATATCAGATTTCTTTAGTAGTTAAATATTTTAAAACGTAGGTGCCTCTTCTTGGTGCATATAAATTACATATGAAAATTACGGTATTTAGGTCCTGCATTTATGAACTTCTTACCATATTGTTTGAGTGAATTTCTAAAATTCTAAACAAATCAAAGAATCCTCACTCTAGAACTCTCTTGGAAGCCTAAGACTCTAAGTGTCTCTTGGATCTGGAATTTTCTCTCTAAAATCTTGCTTTGGAATTCTTGAAATGGCTAAAAAGTCCCTTTTCATCTCGCCAAGTTTCTTATTTATAGATGTTGGAGTCTGATTGGATTCAATTTTCTTTTGTTCTGAACCATCCAATGAGTTTCAATTATTACAAACTATTCGGTCTATTTTCTAACGTGGCATATCTTTTAAGTTAGTGTGATTCAGTTCGAACTTTCCTCTGGCTTCGAGTGAGCCCTCAAATATCTTTCATCACTTCAGCTTCTTCCTCAAAACGCCATTGTTTATCTTGAGTCTCACATCGTCGTTTCAATTATTTTTCAAACGCCGTCGTTTGTCTTAAGTCTAACAATGCCGTTTCAATTTTTTGATTGCTTTATTCCTCAAATATATATTAAAATTGAACTATATATAAATTTGATGAGATTCGATCAAAAATTGACAATTTAGGACTCTATGGGCATTAAGTAAAAATTCCTTTGTGCAATATAAAATCATTCCCTGCTGAAATATGAAAAATGTTATATAACATGATATGGTTTGTTGGGTGACTCTTACATGCAGTGAACTCGCATATGATAAAGCGAATCATTTTAAAAATGTCTATCGTTATCAATCGTTTCCAAACTTGCTAACCTTAATCAAATTACATCAATTGGCCATAAAAGATAATCTAAATTCAAAAACACAACATCACTAAGTATTCTTTACCATAAGTCTCTTTCCATAAGGAATTTTTCTTTTTTCTTCCTTTTTTTTTGTATAAAAAACTCCACATCTTAAAACCATTAAATCTAGTAAACATCATTTTTTTTTATATAAAAGATAATCTAATTTCAAAAATACTACATCACTAACTATTCTTTACCATAAGTCACTTTTCTTGCTAAGGAATTTTTCTTCCTTTTTATATAAAAACTACGAATGTTACACATCCTAAAACCATTAAATCTAATTAAAATCAATTTTTTAACATAAAAGATAATCTAAATTAAAAAACACAACATCACTAAGTATTCTTTACCATGAGTCTCTTTCCTTAAGGAATTTTTCTTCCTTTTTTTTGTATAAAAACTCCACATCTTAAAACCATTAAATCTAGTTAAAATCATTTTTCTTTACATAAAAGATAATCTAAATTCAAAAATACAACATCACTAAGTATTCTTTACCATAAGTCACTTTTCTTGCTAAGGAATTTTTCTTCCTTTTTTTATACAAAAACTCCACATCCTAAAACCATTAAATCTAGTTAAAATCATTTTTCTTTACATAAAAGACAATCTAAATTTAAAAATACAACATCACTAAGTATTCTTTACCATAAGTCACTTTTCTTGCTAAGGAATTTTTCTTCCTTTTTTATACAAAAACTACCAATGGTATACATCATAAAACCATTAAATCTAATTAAAATCATTTTTTTACATAAAAGATAATATAAATTCAAAAACACAACATCACCGGTTATTCTTTACCATATGTCTCTTTCCTTGGTAAGGAAATTTTTTTCCTTTTTTATACAAAAAAAAAAAAACTATTAATGGTGCATGTCTTAAAACTATTAAATTCAATTAAAATCAACTTTTATAAATTTTAGAAGACAGATATCAACTATAGATATCTTTTTTAGTTCTAAGAAAAAGCCTTTTAAAGGATTCATAAAAAAGAAGATAATAGATGATTGGCATGGATGACATATTGTAATTGCCTTATTGGTCCATTTGGTGGATTCGGGGTCCCAACTAGCAATCTTGTCAGTGGGAGCTGCGAAAATTACTTTTTCACGTGGGTGTTGGGGTTTGTGGGGGAAATCCTCGCCGTTGAAAGAGCCACACCAGTGATGTGATGATCATCAGAAGTACCCATTGATATTCTCTCACTGCAGAATCTGATGTTGTTTCTGCCACAATCGAAATTGAAAATGAATAATAATCAATGCTCTTCCGTGATCTGAAGCTCACGTCCACGTCGATCGTGGTCATCCCCGTATATAGAATCCCTCTCTCTGTCTCTGTCTCTCTCTCTGTCTCTCTCTCTCTCCAGACTCAGAGATCTCCATGATCTTCCTCCTGAAGTTAATGTCGTCTATGGCCTTTTTTTCGCTAATATTAATCACATATATGCAGCTAGGACTCTTTTTCTATACATATATTTCCAGCTGTTTTCTTTCAAGTATCTATATTAATCAATAAATATATATATATATATATATGTATATGTATTGATCGAAAGAGTACTGGCACAGATCCGAGGGTTCTCTTCTTTATTTTTGTTTATTTTTTGTTACAAAGTATCAGACAACAAATTAGGTAACAATCAAAATCTCTCTTATTAACAATGAATCACTAGGAGCTTTAATATTATTAATTGGTGATGATGAACGGTATTTAATGATGTCCAGAATGACAAGCACCAAGATAAGGATATATTAGGTCATCGTATAAATACGCCACATTCTGTATGTATGTATGTATGTATAAATGTTTGCTTGTGGGTGTATATATATATTTTTCCTCCAAGGTGATAGAATTTCCCTTTCCTTGTTTTTGTGTGTATAACGTGAAGGATATTGCAATTTCTTTTACAGATTTAGAAAAAAAAAAAAAAAGAAAATGAAGAAGAAAAGGCTCTCTTGGCGGGTGATCTCTCGAGGTCCAAATATAACAATATTGATCATTGATGGTATTGAATTTAGAGAACCTTTACATCAGCATATATATATATATATGTGTGTGTGTGTGTGTGTGTATATGTATGTATGTAATTACAAATTAAAAATAAGGTATTTATACCCTTCTAATCATGTTATTTTACTCCAAAATGGCGGTATGATATATGTAACTGACAATCAACATTTTCTTAGGCCAATTTTAACTTCAATAATTTAGCCATCTCCAAGCAAAAGACAAGGTCTAATTAGTAAATTAAAGAACAGCCTTAATTTCAGAAATGTATTGTTGTTGTTTTTGTTTGTGTATGTGTTATATATAAGTTTAAACGCTAGAGCCTGAACTTGGATAAGGAACTAGATTTATGAGCTAAATCAATCATGATCACCCTTGAATATTGGTCCATATATCAATTACTAACAAGAAAAAAAAAAAAGAAGATAAATAACAATCTATTCCCTACAGGGCATAGACCTTAATAATTGGTAGCGTCTATTATTTATTTATTTGTTTTACTTTTATAGAAAGTAAAGCTTTGCCAGGCCTTTTCCATAAAAAATAAAAATTGCCAAGCCTCATCAGGAAAGCCATATTTTCTAGAAGAATATTGATTTTCTTGTTTCTATAGGCAAAAAAGAGTACTATACATTATGTATATGTTAGCAAGAAAGGGCCAAGGATATTAATTTGCAATAAGCAGGAATTGATTTTGGTGTCCGTGTGAAATGACCTTTCAAAGGAATCAATGCGAGATTAACTTATTAAATTGAGAGTGAACTAAATTACAATGTTACACCATAAACTATTTGCTTTTTATTTGACGCATCTCGATCTTTTAATTTTGATAAAATACACTATGAATTTTAAAATCATCGACAATTGAGGTTCAATAGTTATTTTTAATTTTCATTCATTACACTTTTTGACATATTGAGCTTCAATTTTTTTCTTAAAATGACAAGTTTTATTTTTAAAAAAACTCTCGAGTCAATCTCATGACTAAATTGTCAATGCACTTTTTAATTCTTCTTAGTTATTTAACCACAATTGTCAATGATTTTAAAATTTAAGGGGCATTTTTATGATATTAAAAGTTCAGAATATATGATGTAGAAAATGAATATAGTTTATGGTACAACATGTCAATTTGTTCTTAAATTTGTCTAATACCACTTTAGGATATATATGTATATATGTGTGTATGTGTGTGTGTGTTGCTCCTCGCATGAGTAGAGGGGACCCATGTAGGTCAATGAGATTCCATAAGAGAGAGAGAAAAAAAGTGGAAGATGTACGAAGGCACTGGGGATGTTAGAATAGAGAAAGCAAGCATGTAACCCTTTTATGGGTCCACTGAGATGGCATCTGGCTTATAATTACCTCAACCCAAGTCCTCAAGAGAAGCATATTAGATTTGTATATATCAAATTAGAAGGGTGATGGTTCTATGGACTTGGTTGGTTGCAGTGGTATTTTTGGAACTTCCAGATTTTTTTTTTTTAAAGTTGCTTTACTAAGTCTTTAGGTATTCTTCATGTGTCAAGAGCTAAGCTCGTGGGTGTCACTATCGTCACCATGGTTTTTTAACCGTTTGACATGTTTTTAGTAAAAGAAAAAAAGTTACCATAGTATAAAGCACTCACATGCTATAATGCTTTAATCCAAAAAAAATTAATTCTAACTAAGTTTGCCTATCAATTGAACTTTGTTTTTATTGAATACGTACCAATACTCCGCTGTTGTTAATTTGTTGATAATAGAAACCCCCTTTTGTGTTTTACGCATTTTTCGAGAAGGGGATTATGTTGTTGATAGACACTTCTTGGTGGTTCTCTACTCCTGATTTCCGCTTGTTGATAGTCTAGATCACTCAATCATTGAAACTAGTTTTCGGCTTTTAGGTTTATTTTTCTTTGATTTAGAATCTAGTTTTGTTTACCTTTGATATTGTTCTCTTCATACAGCTTTTCTAATTTTTTTCTTTTCAATAATATTAGGTGAGGAATCTGATATATATACGAGACTTTTCAAGATGCCACGGATTAATTTTTTCCTAACATCATTTCTTACCCTCTCAATTCTTTTTTTGATGTGGGTGGAGTGGGTTCCACGTATAACATAGAACACTTGAGCGGCTATAGAGTTGGTAAAAGTACTAAGAAATTATCAATGCATGATTTGCTATTTTATGTGCTCCATTTTATATCCTATGTATAGATCCCAATATGTGCTTCTCATCACCCTCCAAAATATCCAAATAGATGTATAAAGTATTATAACATAGTACCTTAGAAAATTGGGAATAAGGTATTAAAAGTACATTTTAATTCGTGAGAATAATATGGGTTTGGACCTAGATTGATCTCTTTTATGCCGAGCTAGCTAAATAGGGTTTACAACTATAAGCTAGCAAAACGTAAGGTGAACGCAATAAAAAGTGCACATATATTGTATACAATTTTGAAACAAATTCAGTAACTTCTCTTGATAAGAAATAATAAATTATTACATCATTTACAAAATAAAAAAGCCAAATATACATAATCGTTTTGCAGTACCTAGCAACGTGATCGACCAAAGGACTTTTAAAGAAAGATGCTATAAATACATATATATATATATATATATATAGCATGATTTGGGAAGATATTAAAAACATAATATTTTACTGGGCTAACCCAAATAGAGGATCTAAAAACCTACCTAAAAAAGCTCCTTAAAAAAGAAAATCCTCAATATTGAAAAATCACGCTCAATGTTATATTCAATTCTCAATATTTTAGTCTTATTACATTTCCAAGTGTAAGCTCATATAGCTTTTAAACGACAAAACTCTACGATAAAATACTAAACATAACGACAAGTAAACTAAACAATAATCTCTAATAGAAATAACAGATTAAATGCTAATTTATCCTAGTTCTCCCTACATCAATATATCACAGCCAATATATATATATATATATATATATATACACACACACACACACACACACACATACGGACAATTGCCAAACTAAGCTAGTGATAAATAAGTTGTCCTTGGAATTCCCAGCCCAAAAAAAACAGAGAGAGAGAGAGAGAGAAAGATCTATATTATACGGTTTTGTTTTGTCATATAATTTTGACGTTAATTAATTAGTGAACTTTCTCCTATATGTAGATATCATGAGATGTGTGCATGTTTAATTGGCAGGTGAAATTATCAGAAGTAAATAGGCTTAGATACTTGATTTGTTAAATGGCTATACACATTCATTAATTGTCTTATCAATATTATTATTCAACGATGCTTCACAGTATATAATATTGTTCAACAATAGTCAAACACTAAGATTTCATTTGGTGCACATGATCTTAAAAAGATTAAATTGGATGGGATTATGACTAATTGGTGTATTAGATTATTTTTTATATAAGTTCAATAATAGTGTTAGATTGATTATATAATATTGAACTTTTAAAAATTCAAAATTTTTGTTTTTTTAAGATATATAAATACCAAAAGTATATTTTGAAATAAAGTTTAATATATATATATATATGAAATATTTTAATAGATTATTTTGGAGTTTAGAAGTAGAATATTAGAAGATTAATTGCAAGTTATTCTATGGGTTTGTTTGCGAGAACTTTTTAAAAGTTGCTTTTGGCTTCCTATATTCAAAAGATACTTTTATAAGTGTTTTAATGGTTTGTAAAAAATACTTTTAGCTCTCCAAAAGTGCTTTAAGTTAAATTCATAAAATATGACTTCTCAAAAAAACACTTATAAATTAGACTCAAAACGTGTACAAAAGTTTTTTAAGATATTATAAACTTTATTATAACATTTTGATTATTCACTAAAAAATTTTAAAACCATTTAGACCTAATTAAGCTCTTTTAAAAATATAGTTCCATGTATTCACTGAAAAAACAACAGTACTTCTATTTCTATTCTTTTACTGACTAAAACTATAAGCAAAATCTGTACCAAATGGGCCCTATAAGAGATGTTTGATTATGTGAATCATAGTCTAGTTTAGCTTATCACGTTACTTTGTCTATCAAGGACGACAACGTTGATATATGATCGACAAATCTAAAGAGATAATCCGTTAAATCTATCCCCCCTCCCTCGCAACCGCCCGCCCCCGCACCCACAGCCGCACCCCCCAACCCCCCCCCCCCCCCCAACTCTCTCTCACCAACGTTGTTAAACCTTTGCTTTAGTGGTACAGCTAGGAGTTTTTATCAAAGCACCCCCCACCCACCCAACTCTCTCTCACCAACGTTGTTAAACCTTTGCTTCAGTGGTACAGCTAGGAGTTTTTATCAAACATGGGGTACTATGTATGTAAAAAAATTACTAATAATTTTTATTACATATAAATATAGTTATATGGATTCATGATCAAGTAGAGGTACAAATCATAATTTTTTTAAGAAAACAAGGGCATAATGATAATTTCAATTTCTTAATAGGGGCACAACTATAATTTTTCATGTAAAATAAAAATATAATTAAAATCATGCTACTATTTAACTATAAGTGGCTCCCTCAATAGCTTTACACATTGCTACCCGTGTTTGGTGCATGAGATACTGTATGAGATTCTCATATTTGGTGTTAGAATAAAGAAGAGATAACTAATTATAATACCATAAAAAGGTTCGTACGTCGCAGAAAAATCTAATACAAATTTGTCGTTTTTTGCTAAATAAATAAAATAAAGTTGTCGTTAGCCCATCATGGTCACTTGGCAGTAACCATATTAATTATTTGCGAATACTGTACAATTTGAGGCAGATTTGAGATCAAGTAATTAATTACCAAAAACAAACAAAAAAATGCTAATTACATTAAAATTAATAATGATGAAAGCCAGCGTCAGCATGGAATGGTTAGCTTACTAGATATAATCTTGCGCAATATTTGTTGTTTGTTATTATTATTTTATTTATTTATTTATTCTTTAGTTATTTGTCCTTAGAAAACCGTCATGGTGGCATTGTTATATCTTCCTCCCTGTCCCAGAAAAGAAAAAAGATATTCAAGTTGCTCAAATAAATTAGTTTCAGAAAATGAAAAGGCTAAATCTGGGGAGAATATGAGAAGCTTCCAATATATATAATTTTAACGGCCTTTACATTTGATACTCGCCCCCGCGCGCGCGCGCGCGCGCACACACACACACACACACATATATATATATATATATATATATATATATATTTCTTTTTTATTTTAAACAAAAGATTCTCTTGGTCAATATAAGATTTTCACTTTTCATTTTATTTCTTAACATATAAGTTAAGAATAGAACATTATAGTTTGAATGAACGGTTAAAACCATCACTTACAATTGTGAACAGTATAAAGTTCTCACATGCTACAATAAAAAAGCAAGAAGTTGCTACAATATCAAGTTCTTAAACCAAAATTGTCGTTTCGAACCATAAAGTACGAACAAAAAAATCTGTGGGTATTAGGTTTGTTTTGACTATAATAGATCTTCATGAGGTTGCATACCTTTTTATTTTTAGATAATTTAAAGTAATTTGATGTTTAAAAACACAGTAAGATATCCTACTATTAAGGACATGTTTAACACACCATATTATATTATATTGCATTACATTGTGTTATATTAGTGTTATACAATACATTGTTTCGTTTTGCACCTATTAACATGTTGTATTACACTATACAATGTTTGTTTACTATCATATTGTATTGTATTAGTTTTTAAACTTTCAATATAGTAAATCTGGCTCCTAGTTTCGGGGTCGAAATTTAGGTTCAAGATTCGAAACCAGGAACAGGGTCAAAATTCGAGATCGGAGTCAGGGTCAAGATTCAAGACTAGGGTTGGAGTCAAAATTTGGGGTCGGGATCTAGGACGGGGACGGGATTTGGGACTAGGATCTAGGTTGGGGTTGGAGTCAGGATTTGAAGTTGGGGTTAGGGACAAGATTTAGGATCGGGGTTAAGATTTAAGGTTGGGGTTGGGATTTGAGATCGGTGTCGTGATTGGGATTCGTGATTCGAAACTAGGGTTAGGGTCAGGATTCAGGATTTGGGACCAAGGTCAGGGTCGGGATTTAGAGCCAAGGTAAGGGTCGGGATTCAAGACTAGTGTTGAGGTCGAGACCGGTGTCAAGGTCAAGACTGGTGTCATGATCTAGATTTTGGGTTGGGGTTGGGATCGAGATTCTGAACCAAGGTCGAAATCGGGGTCAGGACTGGTGTTAAGGTCGAGATATGAGATTAGGGTTAGGGTCGAGGTCGAGGTCAAGATTCAGGACTGGTGTTAGCGTCGGGGTCAGGATTTGGAACTAGGCTTAGGGTCGAGATTTGGAGCCAGTGTTGGGGTTAGGATTCGAAGTCAAGGTTGGAATCAAGATCAAGACGGGGGTTAGGATTAGGATTCAAGGTTGTGATTCGAAACTGGGTCAGGGTTGGGGTTTGGGCTAGGATTTAGGAATGGGTCTACGTCGAGGTAGGGATTTAGAAAACCTGACCTCTAGCTAACCTTGGCCCTAAATCCTCACCCTGACCTCGACTTTGGTTCAAAATCCTAACCCTTACTTTGGCCCCGAATATCAACCTTGGTCCTAAATCCTGACCATACCCTCGATTCTAAATCCCAACCTTAACCTCGGTCCTAAATCCCGACCTAGAATCTCGATCGCGAGCCCGATTTCAAATTCTAACTTTGACCCTGACCTCGATCCTGGTCTCAAATCTTGACCTCAAATCCATCCTTAATTCTAAATCCTGACCTTGATTTTGATCTTGAATCCTGACCCTGACCCCTACCTTTGTCCCTAATCCTGAATCTCGACCTCGACCCCAACCCCGTCTCAAATCCTAACCCAGAATCTTGACATCGACCCTAAATCTCGACCGTAACCTTGATCTCAAATTTTGACTTTGTAACACCCCTAAGTGGGGGTTAACAGTTTTTGTTAAATAAAATAAAGATTAGAAAATAAATATAAATCATCAAAGTAATTTGCCCGGGACTTAAATAAAACTCTCAAATTAAAATAAAAACATAAACAAATAAATAAATCACAGTTTAATGTAGCACCTTAAATTTTAATAATATACAACTGTCATCATTATCATTTCAACCCTCAACAAATCTTAATACAGTCACAGAAAATAACAATCGATGCTTACATTATCATGAAGATCATTCTTTGCATTCAAAGCAATCCCAACGTAATATAGCTACATAGCTTTTCCAACTATTTTTCTTGTAGCCACCTCATACTTAGTGAGTCCTAAAAAGATGAACATAACAGGGAATGAGCAACAACATGCTCAGTAGGGAAAACTATTACTCACCTTAAGGTTTTATTCATTACCACATTAAATCTGCATGGTTAGTTAGTTTTCATCATATACCAGATTATGAGATTTATTATGATCATATTCCGTGGATACCATACTTAATCA
>CAMOHE010006413.1:1023-16311 GCA_946598075.1 Artocarpus hirsutus
TATTTTAACAAAGGGTTGCAGGGGAAATTTGAGAGAAAGAAGAAGAAAAGAAATGTGCTAGAAAGAGAGAAAATGAGAGAGAAAAATCAAGAGAGAGAATTTTTTTTTTTTTTTTTTTACTATGGTGAAAAATGAAATTCAAAAATAAGGAAAAACTTATCCTCTTAATACAAATCAAAAAATTTCTGATTAAATGCAAGGCAAAAATTCATGTGAATAGATAGAATTGTGAGAGAAAAAGTCAAAACTTCCAAGAACCGTTCGAGTTGCCATATTTTGCCTTTGTAATTCGGGAAAACTTTATCCATTAATTCAAATTAATCAAAAGTCAATTGCTTCATTACCAAAATTAAACAAATCATCCCATAATTATGTTAATTATTCAAAATAAATTATCCTTATCACAAATTCAAACTTATAACAATTTTTGTGAAATTTCTGCTGACTGCTTGTCAGCTATCATCGGCCTGCCGATCTCTATCTTCGGCCTGTCGATTTCTGAAGTCTGGCCTACCGATGATATACCATCGGCTTGCCGTTCAGAGGAAATCATTTCGGCCTGTCGAACTGAATGGTCCGGCCTGCCGATCTGCCTTAACACTCAAAAATCATTCATAACATTAATTATCAATAAAAATATGATTAAACATATAACATTAATGACATGAATATTTGAGCACATCAATTCCACGTGAGCGTCACTTGTCAAAACACTTAGAATAAAATAGTTAGCACTATCTATCATATATCATAACACATATCATAAATATAACATTTAACGTCGTCATTTTCATAACATAATCCGTTACATAAAATTAGGCGGGCGTTACACCGACAGTCTCAGACTTTTGTTTGCTTATCATACATTCAACAAAAATAAACATAAATAGGACAACATTTGGTATATGAATAATAAATTAACTCTTTATTAATAAAATATCTCTAAAAATATATTGCAATATTTTACTCTTTAGGGCACTATGTTCAACAGTATCTACCTTTATTATATCTAAAGATGTTAATATGTGTTACAGTTCATGGGTTTTCAACTAATACGCATTGGTATGCATGATTGTGGCAAAACATTTTGGTAGAAAATATTTATGATGTATAGGCTGTAACATTTGGGCCTAGTTGAAAAATGGTTACAAAAGATCATATCTTGTGGCTACCAACACCTAAAAGTGGTCCCTCCATGCTTCCTTATATTCAACCCAATACATCAGTACTTTTTTTTTTTGTTGGATATATGTCTTAATTTATTATCGGTAATATGATATTACGATGCCCTTGGATGCCTCCATAAATTGCTCACCTTTATATCTCAATTAAATAATATAATATGTCACATCATACTAATGAATGGTTTAGATTTTTTTTTTCTTTTGTGGATTTGGTGAAATTATAATTTTAGTGAACTATAGACATACCCTAATTTAGGATTCAAATTCTATTAGGTATATAATATTTCTAGACAAGGCATATTCTTTCATATGCAAATTGCTTAATAGGGTATTTAGCTCTTCATTAGAACTAATTGGTTCTAATTAACAAATAGTGTAAAGCTTTTAGCAGCTACAATGAAAAGCAAAAAGTTATTACAGTGTAAAGCTTGCACTTGCTATCGCGTTTTTAACCAACATTGGTTCTGATCATTGGTTCTAACTATTCTTTCCAAACATCCTATAAGACTCGTAGATTGGGAGTTTTATTGATTAAACCTAAAGGAAAGTTTTGTATATTTATGTTATAATAATATGTTGTTGTTTAAAAGACTTATTTTGAAAGTTTCTAATGATTCGTTTGATGTGTAGTTTGAAATGGTATGATTTAGAACTTTACGATTTGAATTGGTTCTACATTGTGTGATCTAATTGGTGGTTTTTGAACTGGCATTTGAAACGTAAAGATTTAAAGGAGAATGAAACATCACATCAAGTTTTAAAACTAGAACTGGTATTTGAAAAACTATGGTTTATGAAAAGAAAACGAGAATGAAAATGGTTTTTTTTTAGAAAATGGTTTAAACCATGTGAATTTAAGGGAGAAAAAGTTTGGATTATGGGGGTTTTGAACTGTTTAAAACCGCCTCCATGACTGGAACTAGCTTCAGTTATTACTCCACCAAGTGCCAGTTTAAACTGCCTCCATGGTTTGAATTGCCTTAAACGGTTTTAAACCTACATATCAAACAGCCTATAAGTTTGTCATAAAACTTAAATGAAAGGACTATTATTGAGTATATTTTTAAGCAAGTTAAATATTGGTTTGAAACGATAGATAAATTTTTATCTCGATTAATTATTAATTTGATTATCAACTTCAGTATCATTCTTATATAGATTTTAAAGTCAGACTTACAAGACTTTATCTTCTTTTTTTTTTTTTTTGAAAATTATGATCACTTTTATCTTTAAATTCTTCAAAATGTGTTTCAAGAAGCTGCAAAAACAAAAATACCTGCTAATCACAATTGACCATATCTTCCTTAATTTCAACCATTCTAAATGAATTATATTTTTATTTTTAATTTTGACTTTCAATTTTTTGTTGTTAATGAAAAATTAAGAAATACATGGTCGAGAAAATAAAGCACAAAAATAAATATGTACAAGGGAAAATGAAAGAAGCTACTCAGAGTTGGTAAACTGGAGCCACAAGAGTAACCTCTTCAGGCTCAGTTATCTATTCTATATAGCTTTTGAGTCTTTAGCCATTTACTCTAAGTATTCTTCCATCGAATGGATCTTCTATTTCAACAACACCATTTGGGAAAACCTATTTCATAATATATGGACCAGTCCATCATGATTTCAACTTACTAGGATGAAGATAGAGATAGGATTCATAAAGATGAAGCTGTGGATTTGGCTCAAAGTTCTTCCTCAAGATCTGCTTGTCATGAAATGTTTTCATCTTTGCTTTGTAGATCCGTGAATTGTCATAAGCATTATTCCGCAATTCTTCAAGTTTAGAAATTTGGAGTTTTTTCTTAATTCATGCAGCACTAAGATCAAAGTTGAAAGCTTTAATAGACCAATAAGCTTTATGTTCAAGTTCTATAGGTAAATGACAAGATTTTCTAAAAACAAAACTGTAGGGAGACATTCCTAATGGAACTTTATAAGTTGTATGATAGGCCTAAAGTGTGTCTTGAAGACGTGAAGACCAATCTTTACAATTTGGGTTCATCCTTTTTTCCAAGATTTGTTTGATCTCCCTATTTGCTAGCTTAGCTTGACCATTTGTTTGTGGATGGTAGGCAATTGACACTTTACAAATCACATCATACTTTCACATTAGAGCTTCGAAAGAACAGTTGCAAAAATATGTGCCTTGATCATTGATTATAGCACATGGCATACCATACCTTGATAACACGTTTTCTTTCAAGAATTTTATAACAGTTGCATCATCATTGGAATGCTACGTTACAGCTTCAACCCAGTTTGAAATGCACTCTACATCAAGGAGGATGTATCGGTACCCAAAAGAAGGTGAAAAGGTCATATAAAGTTTATTCCTTAGCAATCGAATATTTCTATTGTAATAATTGGGTTTAGAGGCATCATATGACGATAGGATAGAATGCCTAACTTTTGACAATTTTCACAAGAATAACAATAGTGATAAGTATCTTTGAATAAAGTGGGCCCATAAAGACCACACTATAGAATCTCTGCGGTAGTTTTCTTTGCAGAAAAATGACCACATGAATCATTATGACAGAGTTTTAAGACATTAAACACTTCAACTCCAAGAATGCAATGTCTCATGATTGGATCACAATAGTATTTGAAAAGGTAGGGGTCATCCCAGTAAAAGTTATGCACTTTAACCAAAAACTTTCATTTGTCTTGCAAACTCCAAGCAAATGGAATTTTTCCAGTTGCCAAGTAATTGACAATGTGTGTTTACCAAAGTAACTTTATGACAGAGAACAAATGGTCATTAGGAAATTCATCATGAATTGGTGGACTGTCAACAAAATTATTGAATTCCAAACGAGATAAATTGCCAACTACCACATTTTTAACTCATTTCTTGTCCTTAATAACCAAATCAAACTCTTGCAGAAGAAGGATCCACCTTATGAGCTGGGCCTTAACATCCTTTTTAGAACAGGGATACTTAAAGGCTGAATGATTAGTGAAAATAGTGATTGGGGATCCGATCAGATATGAATGAAACTTATCAATAACAAATACTATAGCAAGTAACTTTTCTTAGTGATCGAGTAATTCATTTAAGTGTTGTTCAGAGTTTTGCTTGCATAGTACACTACAAAGGGTTTTTCCTCCATTTATTGGCCCAAAAAGGCTCCTACAACATAATTGCTTACATCACACATGATTTCAAATGGTAAAGCCCAATCAGGGGATTGAATAACATGTACAGAGGTCAGCTTGGATATTAGTGTTCAGAAAGATTCTACACATTTTTTCATCCATTCGGACATTACGTCTTTCTGTAGGAGCTCATACAATGGTCTTCATACAGCTAAAAAATTTTGAATGAACTTCTTGTAAAATCCAATATGTCCAAGGAAAGACCAAACATCTCCAACAGTCTTAAGAGTGGCCATGTTTGAAATGAATTCAATCTTTACTAAATCAACTTTAATGCCTCTTTTAGAGATAAAATGTCCAAAGACTATGCCAAAAGAAACCATAAAGTGGCATTTTCCTAGTTTAATGCAAGGCCTTTCTCTTCACATCTTTTCAAAATAGATTCCAAGTTATGCAAGCACATATCAAACGAATAAGGAGACCTTGATGTAAAATAAGGAGACCCGACACTCTAGGGTATTATTGTAAATGTAATAAGTGGCAATTTTTGCTAAAGTAGCAAAATCGAGCTCGGGGAATTTAGGAGGCCTATCGAGGGCAAAATCGTTATTTTTCCCCAAGTAACCTGAATTGCCCCGAAACTTTCCAAATGGGAAAAGGGATTATTACCAAGATTTTTGTCCTTCATTAGGGATGATAGGGTAGAGTAAGATAAGCATAATAGAAACCGTGATTATCAGAGTTGTATACAGCTATGCAGCCCGCTCTATTGATTAACAATCATTTTGTATTGACACTGTTGAGGTGTTGGGTTCCCCGGTCGGAGCTTGGCGGGCACCTCAAACGTATTGTAGGGGAGGCTGCTCGGGGAGCCTCTATGCGAATTTGCCTCTCGCGGGGGGAGCGCATCCTCCAAGAGTCAAACTTGTATCTTCTTGAAAAAGAGGGTCATAGGGTGTCCCCTAGGTACCAATCCAACCATTAGATGGATTGGTACTTGGGGGACACCCTAAGACCACCTCTTATTCAAGAGGAAACGGGTTCGACTCCTGGGGGACTTGTCCTTCACTGGAGGTAAAACAAATCCGAGCTGGGTCTCTCCCAGAGTAGGGGCCCTCTCGGATCTACACAATACGTAAGAAGGAGCCACCACCCGAGCTGAGGTCTCTCCCCAAGCAGGAACCCACTCGAGGGTCACATCTCTCATCTAAATGTGCATTTTATGTTGAGGTATTGGGTTCCACAACTGGAACCTGACGGCCACCTCGAACGTATTACTGGGGAGGCTGCTCGGCGAGCCTCCACACAGATTTGCCTCCTGCGAGGAGAGCGTGTCCCCTAGGAGTCGAACCTGTATCCTCTTAAATAAGAGGGTCTTAGGGCCTATCCCAGGTACCAATCTATCCAATGGTTGGATTGGTACCTGGGATGGGCCCTACGACCCTCTTATTCAAGAGGATATGGGTTCAACTCTTGGGGGACGCGCTCCCCTCACGGGTGGCAAATCTGAGTGGAGGCTCCCCAAGCAGCCTCCCCGGTAATACATTCGAGGTGCCTGCCAGGCTCCGGCCTAGGAACCCAACACCTCAATAGACACATAGAATTAGTAGTGAAAATTTGACTAATAGGGTTGTAATTGACCAAACAGGACCCTAAAAGACTAGGAAAAAGAGGACTAAGGTCAACACACACAGCAACCCAAACGAAGTAAGTACCCGATCCCACCTACAATATAGAATTGTAGGTATAAAATATGATATATATATATACTTGTGTGTATATCAAGGTCTATACCTGTGTGTGTACAATAATATAGTACCTATAAGTATATTATGTGTACCTATGAGTATACAAAATAAATACCTGTGTACATTATGTTGTATACCTGTGAGTATATAAAATATGTACCTGTGAGTTTATGAAGAATGTACTTGCGTGTACTATACAGTACTAGAGTATTTATGTGTTGTGTATAACATGTGATTATAATTTCATGCATCGTATGATAACTATAATAATTAGACTGGTAAATACATCACAAGAACTAAAAAGAGTGTCGTACCGACTCCTAACTCAAGAGGAGTTTAAGGTTGTATGGTCTTAGTGTCACGTAGACCTATGTGCATAATGGTACGAACACTTAGGCCCTAGCTAAAGATAGGACATGATAATGATAAAGGATATTCATAAGAAAGCATAACTGGATCATGCATTTTAGTGAATGTGCATGCGGGCTGTATTGGGACTTACTGGGCGTAAGCTCATTAAGTATTTCATGCTGTAGGTGTTCCTTCTAGAAGGTCTAAATAAATTCACTAATGAGCTGGCGAAGGGATATGAGTGTGTATAGAATGGGTATGGATGCAGCCACAGTTATGTTTCCTCTGTAATACAATTTAAGTTATTTTGAAACGTGTGTATAAAAGTTGTAACATAGTTAAGTAAGACAAAACCTCTCCCAAAAGTATTTAGCAAACAGTATTGTAAAAGAAAGTTTGTTTATGTAAATATATGTATATGTTTGTATTTCGAAAGTTGCTAAAATCAGTATATGTAAAATATTTTTGAAAAAAAATTTACTAAGTTTTTCCTCTATGCGTAAGTAAGAAAAAGGTTTATCACAGCCCAAAAAAGACAGGTTGTGACAAAATTAATGGACTAAAACAATAGAGTTAAAAAACTATTTAAGTATAAGAGTATGGTAGACAAATGAAGCCTCCCAAAATGTTAAAAAAAAAAAGTAGAATAATAATAATTATTATAATAATAATAATAATAATAATAATAATATTGTTGTTGTCATTATCGTCGTCGTCATCGTTATTGACTACATACCATTTGAGAAGTATTATAGATTCAGCCATGTGTTTCTTAAAGTTAGATTTGCACTTATAGAGCTACGTGGATGTTGATATGGTTGGTGATGTTGACTGCAAAAAGAATAAGACTAGGCATGTTTATATGTTGGGAAGCATAATAGTTAGTTGGGTGGCTTTTAAACTGCAGAAGATAGTTACGCTTTCCATTACTAAAGTTGAGTATGTTGTTGTGACTGAAGCTAGCAAAGAGATGGTATAGTTGTAGTATTTCTTGGAAGAATTTGGTCATAAACAGAGGAAGATTGTATTACATTGTAATAGTTAAAGTGCCATTCACTTAGCGAAGAATCATGTTTGTCATGCTATGACAAAGCACATATAGGTTTGTTATCACTTCACAAGATCAACTTTGGAGGATGGATTCTTAATGCTTGAAAAGATGCATGGTAGTCAAATTCTGATCAGATGGAGTCTTAAGGCTTGACGAACACTGTTCTAGTTAAGAAATTGAAGTTGTATGCAACTTCAGTTATTCTTCTCTCTTGAGGATTGAGGAGTGGTAACCATTGCAATAAGGAGCCATTGATGGTAAATTAGTCTCAAAGTGGGAGATTGTTAAGTTATGAAGTCTAATCTAATAACCTGATAAATTATGCCCTACGTAGAGGACACAGAGATCAACCTTGTTAGTGAGGTTGTCATGTGGGTCGGAACGGGCAGCAAGCCCCCCTCCCAAGGGAGTTGGAATAGAGCCCCTAGACCAAAATTACATTAAGGATAATTTTGGGATTTCGTACTTGTAAATTCGTGTGCCTTAGGTTTCTTATATGTGAAGGAGACGTAGAATGACGTAATATAAGATAGGTTAGAGAAAAACATAGAGTTCTTAATGGTGTGAAATTTTCTCTTGTAAACGATTTTTTTCATTATAGAGATCTTCTACAGTGGCTAAAAGTGGGCGTTCATATTGAGAGTTAACTACTATAAAATTTGTGTATTCTTTTTTGTTTATTTTCTTCCCATATTTTTTGTTCTTTCTAAAATTTAGGTGTCTAATTCTTAACAAAATTATTTTATAAACTTCACTACTATTTCTATTAGTACAATATTCATTTATTACCGATTTCATGGAACAAATTAATTATGTTCTTTTTAAACTATTAGCCAAATGACAATTCGTTATGATTTCAAAATTTTAAATTAAAAATAAATAGAAAAATTAAAATAGGAAATACAATCCCAAAAGGAATATAATTCCATGCATAAACGGATGACATATTGCATAAAACGATATCATATACAATAAGGGACTAAAATCAGCCTTTATTGTGTGCAAAATTTCACCTTTCGCAACACATGTAGTTTGTTACGTTCGCTACTTGTACCGTTACATGGACTTTATATTTCATTACGGTCTCAGATGCATTATAATAAAATTTCACTTATGACTTTACTTGTTTAACCCTTGAACAAGCCTTTTCAATTACTTTTATTGCACGCAAACTACATTATTGTTTTATGATAAAAAGACAAAACAATCCTCTTACAAAATATACATCTCGAAGTACTTGAAAGCAGCTTCGCCTTTCACCAAAACCGGTTGTTGCCGGTTAATTTCTTCATTTTTCTTGCGCATGTAGTGCATTATGTGCTGAATGACATTCCACTAAATGGGCTGGTGGAATGGTAGAAAATGCCTTTAAATTATGAAATAACTTTGAAAAACGCACTGAAAAAGTTATTGTCTATACGCAGTTAAAACCCTAGGAAGCTTATTCTGCTAGACGATCATGGCACACTAATAGTGATGATTGATAACGAGAACTTAACCAAGATAATAATTGATAAAAACCTTTCTAGATTAAGGTGCCTTGATTCTCCTAATGATTCATGAATACTAAAACAGATAATCTTAAGGACATCTTAAATAGTGTAAAACAGAACCTCTTTAGTAAAGTGCATCCTAGATGTCTTACCACAACATACTCAAATGTAAGAATAAATAAATAAGTCATAATATAATAAAAGAAAAACCTATGTACGGAAACAGTTTTTAGCATATGGTATCCATAACCAGTCTTCTTCATCTTTCACCATCACCTACGCAGCCCAACATAAATTTTGGTTGCAAGTTTTTGCATGGATTACCTACTATACCAATAAATTTGGTGTGAACTTTTGCCCAACAAGAATAAACGAAATCTCAACATGTACATTGATATTATGTGACCAATTATGAATAACTAAGTTATTTTTATTACATTTTATGGGCTCTCTATCTGTAACAAGTGCGTAGAGATGGGGAACGACCCTCCAAAATAACTTAAGGTCTTAAATTGTATCATTTTATTTATTATCCTTACCTAGCAAAGGTTGGTGAGACACTCTTTAAGTTTCACTTTTGTTAACCTCATTAAGTGTATAATGAGAGCATATAATAAATTGAGGTGTGCATACACCGTTAAGGCGTATTTGGTTGCAGTGGCAGAATAGTAATGATAATGGGAATAGGAATACTAATAGAATAGAATGAAAAAGAAAGTTGATTCATTTGTTTGGTTGTAATCCTAGGAATACTATAAAATAGAATACAAATATTTTCATGTTGACATAATTATCCTTATGCTATAACACAAATATTTTATGTATCACTATAATTACTATAGTATATAAATTGTAATATAATATAATAAAACTATTATTATATAATATATCATATAATTAATTATGATATAAAGTATAATAATATTATGATGATGGTTAATATAGAATATTATAAAATGTAAATAAAATATTATAATTATATTTTTGTTGTTATAATATATAAAATATAAAATATAATAAAGATATAGAATATAATATTATTATCATAATGGTTGATATAGAATATTATAAATGTAATTATAATATTATATTAGTAATTATAGTTTTATTGTTATAATATATAAAATATAAAATATAATATCACATAAAAATATTAATATTCAATTATAATCTAATTACAATATTACAAGTAGATTATATTATACTAATATAAGATACATAGTATTATATTTTAATTATATTTAAGCTATTATTAATTACAATATTACAACTATATTATATTATATTATATCATAAAGTATTATTGCGACATAACATATAATATATCATAATATTATATTAATTACAGTGTAATAAATAATATAATTGTCATAGTGAGAGTTATAATATTCAAGGGTAAGTATGGAAAAAAGAAGAAGAAGAAAACAGGTTGGAACGATTATTCTTCTAATGAGGTCGACGACCTTGTATTGGGTAGATCGAGCCACTCATTGGAGCTGGTTGGGCTCTAATAGCATAATGAAATTTAGTCTTACTAAAAACTTAAGCTTTCATCTTAAAAGGTCAACCTGTTAAGTAGGGTGGTTCAATGTCCTTGTGAGTTAAATTTTGGTTTTATGTTTTAACAACGTAAGACTTAGGATTTTTTTTCCCTTTACACTAGAGATGCCTCTAGAGACTATCAATCGACCTTCGAGAATCTTAAGTGCCTTGTTCTTGGCGCACCTAAATCTTGTTTCTTAAGTCACCACCTTGTCAGGCCTCGGCTTGCCTGTTGCTGATTGAGCCAGATGGGGCATCTGCCTTGGTGACAATTGGGGAAGCCATCTTGGCCTTGATTGTTGGGGGGCTCTCCTTTGAGCGCTTCTCTGCCTACTTCCTTGAGAACCTGATGCACGAGCCCTTTGAGATTGCATAGAGTGTCACTCCAATTAATTAAATGTGATGAAGCCTATAAAAGAGTTAAAAGAATAATCTCGGTCATCAATAGACCTTGGCAAATCATCAAAAATAGGCCAATGAATAAATCCAGCCCAGTTATAAGTACTTTATTCATAACTTAACCTACGCTAATTCAAGCTCAGTTATTTGCACTTTGTTTATAATAGAACCTAAGCTAAAGTAAGCTTAGTTATTTATACTTGTGTATATTAAAAACTATGCCAAGACAAGCTTGGTTACTTCTTCTAAGTCATCAACATTACCTTTGGCCGCTGGGGGATTGTTGTTCACTGGCTATGGCAAGTGGTTTAGGCGGTTCTCAATGCAAGAAAATGCATGCATCAACTTATTAGAATTATGAGGTAGGTACTTATTTGAATTGTACGAACACATCCGCTTCTTCTCAAACACCGTCTTGAGACGAATCTTGTTATGGAGCAAGGGGAGCTGGCAGAGCAGGTGGTAGTGAAGATGGAGCATTTTTGTTGTTGCATTGATTCTAATTCGATGACTTGGTGTATGTTCTTGTCATTATATTGGAGAGAAAATTTTTCTCGAATAAATCATTGAATTATTAGGCCCTTCTTCTAGCACCAATTGTTAAGGGAAAGAACTCGTCTAATAAATATATCTCTAAGTTCCTCACTGAAATGATCTCTCATGAAAGAAGTAAGCAAATAACCAGGAAAATAATAAGAACGCATAAAGATTTTTATAGTGGTTCACCTCAATTGAAAGTTATATCCACTAGGTTTTCTTAGAGATAGGGTATTTCACTATGAGAAAATTGTTTACAAGAGTGATACTATAATTTGTGCCATGAATTGGACCTAAGGCTACTCTCTAGAACTGGCTCTTATAGGTTGGTAGATAGGTCATGTTCTGATCTTTTTGTTATAAATTAAATTTGAAGACAAGATAATCTTCTATCTAATTAGCTTAATGACTCTGATAAGATCTTCTATTAAGCTTCGCTCTTTTGCATATATGGAATCCTATGGATTATAATAAGATTGAGTAATTATTGACGTCTTGCAAATCTTCAATTTGAATAAAGACATGGTTTGACTAATTTACCCTTATTAAATATCATCTGATAAATGCAGTTCCGGGATGTAAAGATTGACTTAGGGCCTTCTCAATGACCCGACAACAAGATATATTTGATTTTTCAAAATAAAAAACTTGGAGAATAAGTTAGTCTAGCACATGGATAAATTCTTGTGTCACATGCCACAGTATAGGCTTTACCTAGACTGTGTCATCCAATTTAAATAATTAAATAACCACATTATTTAATTTTTAAAGTATGCATCAATTCAAAACAAATTAATAATTCATTACCCATAAGTTAAAATAATTTTTAAAGGTGATATGGGGAACTATAGACATAAATTTGAGCTCCAATAAAATTAATAACTAATTATAACTTAACCAATATATCAATTTTATTAATTTCAAAGTTACTATATTAAAAACCTAGAATTGCATGATTGAAGTTATAAATATAATTTGTTCAAAAATTGAATCATCCACTCATATAATCATTACCTATAGAGCAGATCTAAGTACAAAATTCCGTTAACCTTTCTAATTATATCTTTTTCCTTAAGTACTGTTGGTTCTCTAATGAATAATAAATTTATGATCTTATTATAAATTGAATGCTCTTACTATTCAAGCTCTGAACCAATACTTAAAAGAACTATTTATGTGATTTCATAAAAAAGAATGGATTCTATCTTATATATTAAGATTTTGGGCCATTTATCTCATGGGATAATTTCAAATTAGTACCACGCATTTGGCACCCTATGTTTTAGAACATTTAATATTGGTACCTCGACCTTTGAAAAAAATCTTTTTTTTAGTACCTCGGAACCTTGTTTAGAAAATAAAAAGACAAAATTACTCTTTTGTATAGTTTACTGAAATTTTGAAGAAAAAACCTAAAAATGAAAAAAAAAACCCAAAAAAATGAAAAAGAAAATCATAAAAACTCAAAAAAATTTCACTCACTTTACTTTCCATGTTTCTCTTTCTTTTACAAGTTCTCTCTTTCCCATTCCAAAATTGAGGGCACATTCTCTTTCTTTCTTTTTCTCTCTCGTAATTTTCCTGGAAAGCAAGAAATTTTCTCGCCCTAGTAAGAAGAAAAAAATCCGTTCCTTGGATTTGAGGAATGGTGGTGAAGATGATAAGGTAGCGACCATGGCTGTCGTTGATGATGAGGAAGTATAAGGCAAGGCTGGTGGTAGGATTGTGATGTAGTGCTGGAGGCCTTAGGTGGAACTACCTTCTCGTCATTGGAGTTGGGTAAGTTGACAGTTGAGATTCAATGGATGAGACCGAAGACAGCTCTAAGCTTTTCATCGTCTTTAAGTCTGTTGCAAACCCTAACCTCTTCAACATCTATGCCACCTAGTCAAAAGAGAGAAAAGAGATCGAGAAAGAGAGAGAGGAAAATAGAAAAAGAAAATGAAATTAGAAGAGGGTGAGGGAGATCCAGAGGAAAGTGTTTTTTTTTTCTTTTGGCTTTTGCGTTTTTCTGAGAGAGAGAACTAGATGAAAATAGAAGATAAGGGTGTCTTGGGATCTCTCCCTCCATCATGC
Organism: Artocarpus hirsutus; assembly: GCA_946598075.1. NCBI lineage: Eukaryota > Viridiplantae > Streptophyta > Magnoliopsida > Rosales > Moraceae > Artocarpus > Artocarpus hirsutus. The sequence goes on from CAMOHE010006413.1 coordinate 14,510, forward strand.
AACTAGTGCTCCAACCTCTAGAACATTTTCTTCCCTCAATCTAGACATCTTCGTCTTCTTTAGCGACGGTGCAGTGAAATTAGAAGAGAGAAAGAGAGGGGGAGATATAGGGGTGGAAGGGGGTGGAAAGGGTCTTTAGGCGATGTCTCTGGGTGGGGTAGTCTCAGGGGGTGGTGACGTCTCTAGTGGCCAAAGTGAGGAGGTCTAGAGGGTGAGGAGGTCGAGATGGGGGGTTGTTTGTTGAATATTTTTTGCTTTCAAGTTGTTGCCTGGGATTGTTAAAAATGTGCTCAAATTTTTATCGTCAAAATATCCTTAAATTTTGATTTATAAAACTTATTACTCACAACTATTAAAATGCTAGAAGGTTCTGGAATGCAGGTGCAACACGTCCAAATTGATAAGCAAGGACACAAGGGAATAGAATCATGGTCAGCTTAATTCTTTTTTCTTTTTTAGATTTTTTCTTCAATTATGTTTTGAAAAGTTTTCAAACATTATGTCCTTATTCAAAAATTCAAAACAAATCTTTTTCCTTGCTTTGTTCATTCTCCTATCTTCTCAATGACCTGACAACAAGAAATATTTGATTTTTCAAAATAAAAAACTTGGAGAATAAGTTAGCCTACAAAACAGGTAAATTCTTGTCACATGCCCACAATATAGGTTTTACCTACGCTGTGTCATCCAATTTAAATAATTAAATAACCATATTATTTAATGTCTAAAGTGTGCATCAATTCAAAACAAATTAATAATTCATTACCCATAAGTTAAAATAATTTTAGAGGTGACACGGGGAATTGTGGATTTATAAATTTGTGTGTCAATAAAATTAATAAATAATTAACAACTTCATCAATATATCAATTTTATTAATTTCAAACTTACTACACTAAAAACCTAAAATTGCATGATTGAAGTTATAAATGTAATTTGTTCAAAAAATTGAATCATCCATTCATATAATCATTACAGATAGATCAATCCTACATAAATAGTTTATAATTAAAGCTAAGTATGAAATTCTGTTAACTTTTCTAATTTTATCTTTCTCCTTAAATACCGTTGGTTCTCTAATGAATAATAAAATGATCTTACTATAAATGGAGCACTCTTACTATTCAAGCTTTGAATCAATACATAAAAGAAATATTTATGTGATTTTATTAAAAAAAAAAAAAGAATAGATTCTATATTATATATTAAGATTCCTAGCTATTTATTCCATGGGATAATTTCAAATTAGTACTATGTTATATCCAAATATGCGTTTTAGCACCCCATATTTTAGGACATTAAATATCGGTACCTCAATGTTTGAGAAAATCTTTTTTTAGTACATTAGAACCTTTTTTGGGACATAAAAAGACAGAATTACCCTTTTATATAGTTGACTGAAATTTTGAGGAAAAAAACTAAAAATGAAAAAAAATCAAAAAATCAAAAAAAAAAACCCATAAAAACTCAAAAAATTTCGTTCACTTATTTACAGCACATTCTCTCTTTCTCTTGCTCTCTCATAATTTTCTCAAAAGGCAAGAAATTTTCTCGCCCTAGAAAGAAGAAATAATTCGTTCTTTGGATTTGAGGTGTAACACCTTAAATTTTAAGCTAACGGTCTAGTTGATTAGATTATATGAATTTGTTTTATTTTTATCACTAATATATTGATTTTTTTTTTTTTACTTATGAAATTGCCATGTATTTATGGGATGATAGAACTTCATGCAAAGGTGTTATATATATATATATATATATATATCTTGTATATTAATTTATAAGTATTAATACGTTTATAT
>CAMOHE010006463.1:0-12798 GCA_946598075.1 Artocarpus hirsutus
CTAACCCGAGGTATCCTATGACACTAAATCATCTCATGGTGTCCTAGTGTGCCATTTAGGTTTATAAAATCATTGTACAAAGTTGAAATTTAAATCAGGGTTCAAAACAGTTAAAATGGGTGAAAATCACAAAATTTTTCCTTGCTCGGTCGGCCTGTCGGTTTTCCTGGTTCGGCCTGCCGAACTGCACAGTTCGGCCTGCCGGAGGAACAGGTTCGGTCGGTCGAACATCTCCAGGTTCGGCCTGCCAGTCGGATGAATCCGGCTTGCCGAACACGAAGTTCGGCCTGCTGATCTAAAAAAATTTCAGAAATTTTCACGCACGGGTTTCGGCATTTCAGATTTCAAATTCTCAAATCTAACCTGTTTTATCAATTCCCAAGCATGGATAATCATCATAAACAATAGAAAATCATAATAGAACACTTTTTAATGATTTAAAACAGGTTTTAAACAAGATTTTTACAAAAATCCAAAAATAGAGAAAATAGAGGAAAAATGAAAAATCTCGATTTCAATCCGTTTTTGATGAAATAAAGCTTTAATCCTAGTTAATCCAAGTTACTCTAAGCTAGATCAAAGCTTTTCTAGACTTAGAAACTCTTAAATTTCAAAATGCAAGAAAATTTGAAAAATAGAAAAACTTTTGAATTTTAAAAACTAACCTCAAATCAAAGCTTGAAAACGTTGTTTTTGTTGTTGAATCTTGTTCCCGAGCCTTTGATCTCTTAGCCCGAAGCTTGAAAACGAAATTTGTTTCAAAATTTAGAGAGAGAAAACGAGAGGGGAAGAGAGAACCGAGAGAGAGACGAGCGGGAGAGGAGAGAGAAAGTGAGAGTGAAAATGAGAGGAAGAGAGAGAGAGAAAATAAATAGAGGAAAGAGGAAAAACAGTTGTACAATACTGTGTACAACAATACACTGTTTTCAAAATCAAATTGCTTTATTAAAAATGAAATTAACAATTAAAAACAATTTAGAATAATTAAAAATCACTAAAAGGGTAAAATAACATAAAGTTTCTTAATTTTCACAAAATAATCAAATTAAGTTCAAAACACTCATCATGGCACACTAATTCACCATTTTACACTCTAATACTATTTAATTAACTTTGGGGTGTTACACGAACCCACCTAACAGGATAAACACACCTCAGCCATCAGCCCCTCAATGCCGACAGAAGGTGATAGATGGCAAAAACAACCTAACCAGCAGTAGCACTACATGCGACCCCGCCCGATCCTAGAGGAGATCCAAGCCTCCCACGACTGTTGCCGACATCGGTGGCTCCTCCCTCCTTGTTCTTGGAAGTAGATTGGAGGCGAAAGTCCTTCCTCTCCAGTCTTCGTGCCTCGAACTCTGACACGAGCGAAATCACTCTCTTGGTGGCACGAACCCTAATACCACATACCATATACATAGCTCCACGACAATCCTCAAGAAGAGAAACGGTGGCTAATGGACTGGCAGCATGCTAGCCCGCCAGCCTTAACATACTCTCTCTCTCTCTCCTTTCCTCTTTTCTGTTCTCACTCACTCTCTCTCTCTCTCTCTCTGCTTTTTGAAGGTAAATGAAACGAATTTTTTCTATAGTACTTTTTTTTGTTGTTGCTAGGAATACTCTACAGTGCTCTTTCCTTATTATTATTATTATTATTTTGCTAACAATAGCCTATTGTGAATTATTTTATCTGAACTAAGATGCATTGAATTTAGCTAATGCCGTTTGGTTGGCGAGTTTGAGATGTTACATAACAATTCCCAAGGCTATTTTTGATTTTTTTTATTTTAAATTCTCACTGTAGAGAAAGATTTTGTTTTACCGATGATAAAGCATAGAACTTTGTCAGTTTGGTGAAAATTTTAATAGTGTGCATTCTCTATAGTAAAAAATGACTTTCTTAAGGAAAAAAATGGGGGTTAATTTTTTGATCAAATTTATTGACCCAAAACTGGTCTGTTTTGAACAGTGCAAAAAGTACATTGCAACGAACAATAAATGAAACATCTACAAAAACCAGAACAAAGCTTATTATTCCAAACAAATTTCTCTTTAGTATTGTTAGCAGTATTAGTATATCATTGGAAATAGGATTATAAAAACCATACTAATCATCAAATAAAGAAAAGACAAACAGTTTTATTGACCCATAAAACTGCATGTAGATATGCTGTATGCTGTTGACTATTTCTATGCATGAAAACATGATTCTATCACTTCAAATTGGACCTCCTGTGTAGCTGTAGCTATTGATCAAAACATGAATAAATTGTTCAAAACACTATAATAATCACACAAACACTTGAATTTTCATACAATTATGGTTCACACAAAGCAAGTACACAAGAGTATACAGAAATATATATAGTTCTTGATCTGTTATAACTAATAATAAATATATACATAAATAAAGCTCACAGAAGCCCCCTTTTTTCTTTTTTGATTATTTGAAGGTTAATTCCTTTTGTGCAAAAGAAAGCCCTGAAAAGGGTTTTAGGAGGAGGTTGGTTTTAGAATGACGTTAAAAGGTAAAACTAGATGTGGCCTTTTTTACGAGATGGGTATAATTAGTTTTGGAAGAAGGAGACATTCCGACCTGGCTTGTTTTTGTTGTTTGAATTTTTAAAAATATTTTTTCACGTTTTATGAGATAAAAATCTTAAAAGTATTTTTAGTATAATTTTTAAAAATTTTTATTTTTTAAAATAAAAATATTTTTATTTATTTTAAAAATAAATCCAAATGGATCTCAAGAACGGTAAATAAATACTGGCTAACTAAAATGGATTTGTTTGCTATAATGGTTTAAATTTACTAGTGTCCGACAAAATTTGTTGTGTCAAAGGGCTTTGCCTAATTTTTCTTCACTGTGACCTTGAAAAGAAAGGTCTCTAGCCCTGCACAAACCCAAGCTAGCACACATCACATTAGGAGTCTTTCTTGTCAATTTATAGAGGGACAGCCTAAGACCTTCAACCCCAATGAATAGAAAGAGAGTGAGAGTGAAGTGTGTTTGAGATAGGGGGGAGAGAGAGAGAGAGAGTGCTTTTAGGGGGTATCTCTTTTCATTTTCACACGTGTGAGTGATGTGGGATTTTTGTCAAAAGAAGAGAGGATGCTAGTATTAATAATGGGAGCTTGTTAAATTAAAGTCTCAATGTCAGTCAGGGTTGTTAACTACTTTAAAGCACTCTCTCTTTCTGTCTCTCTCTTCTCTACATCTATCTCTCCTTCTTGAGAAGGCAGTCCTCGTTGAGATAACAAGGCTTTGTGAGTTTGCTGGCTCTCTCTTCTCATCTCATCTCTACTCTTATAATTATTAAAAAAAAAAAAAATCTCCTTCTCGTTATTGTATCTTTACAGTCACCATTTTGTCAAATTTTGCCCTCTTAAGTATTTTTTTCTCAAAAATAAAATCACATACAATTTAATTTTCTCCTCCTTTTCCGGCCATGAAGAGATGACTTTGTAACAGTAGCTTTCCATATCATCCATCAGCATTACATGTCAGAAGAAATGAAGGCATGGCCAACAATTGTTTTATATATACAACAACATCAACAGAAAACCAAAACCAAAACCAAAACCAAAACCAAAACGGCCTCATCACTTCTTCTCCTCCTTGTTTTTCTCACTGCTCTTCATTGGGGATGGTTTATGCGGACATGGGCTCTCTCAGTCTAAGCCCAAACAACTACAGATCACTAGTTTCATCATCTGTTAATTCTTCTTCTCAAGAGAGTTATGCTTCAAAGTGTACTTCAGATGTGGAAAATGGAAGAGCAGCTTTCTGGGGTTTTCCTTTGATGGGCACCTGTGTTTCTAGAAGCTTCGAGGAACAACGCCAAAACAGTATTGGTGATCAAGTTATAATGGAAGCTTCTGGTAAAGGGTGTCATGAGACTAGCAATACTAGTGATGGAATGTTAGGGGAAATTAACAAAGCTATAAATATAGAGGATGAAATTGAAAACCATACGAGTACCAGCCGTGATGAGAATATTAACATTGGGGTCAATGGTAAGGAGAGGGATAATAGTGGTCAGTCAAAACTCTGCGCCAGAGGACATTGGAGACCTGCTGAGGATGCAAAGCTCAAAGAACTTGTTGCCCTTTATGGCCCTCAGAACTGGAACCTCATTGCTGAGAAGTTGGAAGGAAGATCAGGTAAGAAAGACTAAAGTAGTGCTTTAATTTTTTTTTTTTTTTTTTGAGTGTAGTTCTTTTGAGCTTTGGCCCTTTTTTGTTTTTGTTTTAAAGGGAAGAGTTGCAGATTAAGATGGTTCAACCAGTTGGATCCAAGGATAAACAGGAGAGCTTTCACCGAGGAAGAAGAGGAGAGGCTACTGCAAGCTCACAGAATCTACGGCAACAAGTGGGCCATGATAGCAAGGCTTTTCCCAGGGAGGACTGATAATGCAGTGAAGAACCATTGGCATGTGATCATGGCAAGGAAGTATAGAGAACAGTCAAGTGCTTATAGGAGGAGAAAGCTGAGCCAGTCCATTTACAGAAGGATGGATATTCAAGACAACTCCTCTAACAGCTTTGTTTGTGGATCACCAGCTGACCAGGTGGTATCTCCAAGAGGTGAAGTACCAGTACTACCCTCACAATACTGTTTGGGTAGCATTGTTTCATCATCAGCTAGTGTTGGATCAGCTGGTCTTGGCAATGTGTCTCCTAATTTTCCCTTTGGAGGCTTTAATGGTGGTGGTTTTGCTGGTGGGGTTTCTTATGGCTTACATTGCTCGCCCCACATGATCAGCAGTGTAGAACCAATCTCCAACAACAAGGTCCCTTCTAGCAGTGGATTATTATGTGCCCAACAGACTAGCACTCCTTTTGAATTCTTCCCTGGTGTGCACATTTATCATTGATGATTGTTTTCATTATACTATCATGGCCCTTGCAATTCTTCACACGTTAAATGCCTTCTCATTGTTGTTGTGTTGTTGATACTATTATTATTTTCTCTAGTTTTGTGCATTTGGGTTCTTGTGCTGTTTCTCATTGGCTCACCATTTTGATCCTTCTGCTAGTTTCTGATCTCTTGCATATACATCCTCCTTTGCCATTGGACAAAGTAGTTCAATACACGTTTTTGTGTTTCGTTGATTCATTTCTTTCTCTCATTCCCATAAACCACTGCAATATCCCTTTTGTATCCAACCCTTTTCTCCTTTTTTGCTCAATCCAAGGTCTCTCGTCTCTCTTTGCCACCGGATAACAAAAATGACCAACAATACATTGACCCTTTTGTTGTATCCCCTTCAACCCCCTCTTTCTCTCTTTCTTTCTCACTTCACATCTATAATTTGTGTTTTTTCTGTAGATGGTGCTAAGAGCAATGACATGACAATGGGCGTGATAAGCCAGAGCAGGTCTTTTGAGTATAGGCCAAGTGATCATGAAAACCATACAGGTGGTTTTTATCATCATCATCATAATCATAATCATCTTAATCAATATCAGCAATACCTGCAAGGTTTCTCGAACTCAACATCTCAAGTACTCTCGGGAGGAGGGAATGAAGTAGTGGCAAGACTGCATTTTGATGAGGGCATTCCCATTCCCCCACAGTTCATAGACTTCCTTGGGGTAGGAGCCACATGACACAGCAAGTTTTTAGAACTCAGAAGAGGAGAAGAAAGAAGAGGGAAAAAAAAAGCTGATCAAGAAAAGGAATTTCACATATTATTGATCATCAGAAAGGGTCTCAATGTGTTTGTGGTCCAACATAACTGAGGAAACCATTAGGGGTAAAAGAGAGAGAACAAAAAAAAAAAGAGTTGTTGTTTTAGTTTTGCATGACAGTGGAAAAAAAAAAGCCTGCACCAGCTTCTTGCAGTCATATTCCCCTTTTTTCTTGTAAGTTCCCATATCACATGAGTGACTCTTTCTAAAAGGGGAGGCAATAAATATAATATATTATATGATCAAGGTCTACGGTTCTTCTCTTGAACTGTTCTAATATTTTTAATAAAATAATAGCAATATTTCATCTTAAATATATTAGATCAGACAGAATAGTATATTTTGTTTTAAAAAAAAATATAATATATTTTTAATGTGGTGACATCAAATTAAAAAAATATAAAAATTAAAATAGCATTGGTTTTTAAAAAAACAATGCTATTTCGTTTGGCAACTATAGTTTAGACCTCAAAAATCATCTAAATACAAATCGATCCTCAATAACGTTAAAAAATTAATTTAAATAATTAGTTTAAATTAAAATTTTCAATTCAATTTTTTTTGTTTCAACAAAAAATCATTTAATTTTTTCTTTTTCACTTTTTTAACTCAAGTGCATGCTTTTTATTGTAATAAATGTATTTGAATTAAGAATCTGAATTTAAACTAATTGTTTGAATTGATCTTTTTTTAACGTTGTCAAGCATCGGTTTGCTTTTGATTGAATTTTTCGGTTCAGCTATAGTTCCTAAATAGTCATATTGTTTCCTAAAAAAACATAGCTATGTTAAATTTTTTACACTTTGTTTTAATTTAGTGTTGTTATATTAAAGATATGGTTAGAATAAAATATACGGTAATATTAAATGATCATAAGTTGATGTTATATTTAATATAACATATTGCCATTATTTTATCAAAAATTGCTATATTATCTTAGACGGTTCAGAGTTATTGCCTAGATATAATATATTATTTAAGCAAAGGTTGTTGCTTTTTTTCCCTTCTCCATTTGTTTTTTTTTTTTTCGTTCTCTTTTTTTATTTTTTATTTTGGGGTAAATTTTGATTAGTTGAATTTGTTTTTGCAAATTAAAGCAAAAGAGATTTATACAAGGCTGAGAGAAATTTAAAAAAAATGGTATGTGTGACAGAAAAGTGTGTGTGTATGTATCATATGGGGGATGATGATGAGAATGATGAGGTTCTAACAAAGACAAAAACAAAAGTTGGAACTATTCAGAACATCCTTTTCTCATGGGCCTGCAAAAGCTCAGGCACAAATTCTGCAACTGAACAAACACCCATTACCACTCTCTCTCTCTCTCTCTCTCTCTCTTATGCCTTCATGAAAGAAACTGTTCAACATCCTTTCCCCATCAGCAGAATCTTACTCAGGAGGAATTCATGCCATCCACATGGGGGGGGTGGTGGGGCTGTCGTTAGTGTTTAGAAATTGTCGTAAAATACTACTTTACTTTTGTTGGATTCAATCTAAAAAGAAAAAAGTTTCCTTAAATCCTAACCTTATAATATTGTACACATGCACATGTTATATCCTATACTAAGCATGTACTCTGATCTTTTTGCATGCCACACAAACACACAACTGTATTTAGAGACTCTATTTTACTTAAAAAAAGAAGCTATTAGTGAGTAGTAGACGTAAGTTTATTCATTTTGGCTTTATTTGCCTTGTGGGGTTTCAATGTTCTTTTTAGAACTTTGTCCTCGGAGTACATTGTTTGATATTAAGCTAGGTGAAGAAGAGAAAATTACAACCTTGTTGAGCATGTGTTCTCCATTATAAAAAAAAAAAAAAGAAAATAAAAAAGTTGATAACAATTTTGATGTTTTAGGCTATGTTTGATTATAAGAGGGAAAGAAAACAAGGATTGAAAGACATGATTAATATTGGTGAGGAAAATAAAGGAAGAAGATGAGGATTTTTTTTGGTATGGTTTGGATTTTCTTCTCTATTCTCTCAAAATTACAGATATCAAAATTAGATTTTTTTTTTTTGAAGTATTAGAAGTTCCATACCCTTCTCCCGCCTTCCACTTTTTTGTTCTACAAAATACGTTTTCAGCGCATGTTTGGTAAGAAGGATGGAAAAAGAAAAATATGGACGGAGAGGAAGGAGTGGGAGTGTGAGAGTTGAAAGACCGGACGTTTTCTCGAACGTCCTTTAGTATGATTGGAAGGAAGAATAACGATAGTCCATTTTTTTCTTGTTTGGTAATTAGGGAAAAGAATTAATGTTTATATTGCAAAAGACCGTCCTTCTTAAATTTCTACTAGTATTATGTTCAAAGTGTGAGATCACAGGACCCCCTCCATCAAACACCACAACCTTAGAGTCCAATACCATACGAATAAAATAGGATTTTGTTGATCCAAATTGAAACCTTTGGCTCGTTAGAATAAGGGTAACTACAGCCTAGCTCCTTTTGGGACTTTGGTCCAATTTGACTACGGAGCCCAATTACAAAGCCGTGGAGCATTTCCTTTTTTTTTTTTTTTTATATATATATATACTTATGGACAGAAATGTCATACATGAGAAGTTTGACCTAAAACTCACGGTACATAATATAACATATTTTTTTGCCCTTTTTTGTTACTGTATAATTCTTAAAATTAGGATATTCAATATCCGGGGATGTCTTATATGGTGCTTGGGATTCTCAATTTGGGTTTGAGAACTATAACATTTGAGAGTTTTATACTGTAGTATGTGAGATCTTTACACTATCTACAGTTCAAACTATTGGTCTAAACTATTCTTCCAAACACCCTATTAGACAGTCTCATTGCTTGTTCATCATTACTTTATACACAAAAACAAAAACGTATAATTTTAACGTTTATGAGTGTTTTTGGCAACTGGTTACAATTAAAAATTGGAATGATTTTACTGTAGCATGTGAGAGCTTTACATTGTAACGTATTTTTGTTTTACATTGTAATATGTGAGAGTTTTATAACACTATAGTAGTTAGAATGATTTTTTTTTAACGGTGTTGCTTAACGCTCTCTAAACCATTGAGAAAATTAGACAAATGACCTATTTTGACCACCTTTTTGAATAAGTGGCTGAGCTTTTCAAAAATTAAGGAAATGACTAAAGAATGACATTTTTTTTATAGCAGTACATTATTGATAAATACCAATATATTATTAATGTACATCATTAATTAACATTAATACATCTTTATTAACTAGTTTATCACTAATAAATTGATTTATCATTAATCTACTAATGATTTATCATTGAAAAACTAGTAGATTATTGAATGAATAAACCACTAAGTTATTGTAGTTTATCAATGATACATTGATTAGCACCTGTATATATATACATCAATATATCATTGATATACAAAAACAATTATTTTTTAATTTTTAAAAACTTCGACTATGTACTTAAAAAAACACTTAAAAAAATCTATTTATCCCAAATCCCTGAACTATTTTGGTCATTAAAACCTCTTCAATTTTAGTTTGTGGCTATCTCTTTAAACAAGCCACGACATAAAGATTGATGACTTTAACTGGAGGCGCCTTTAATTAAAGAAGTGTAATGAAAAAAGAATATATAAGTAAGAATGATGATTATGGATTTTGTTTTAAATGTTTACTTATTTACCTGATAATTAAGTGTTTAATAAACTTAATAATAGTACTTTTATCAATCTAATTGCTAAATTTTCCTTTTATATAATTAAATTAATAATTATGAATGTATTGAGGGTTGATATTCACTTTCTTTAAATGAGAATCAGTACCAAGAAGAGTGTTAGGGTTGTTATTCTCTTTTTTTGTTTCCTACATTACGTGGGGCTTACTTATAAACTGTTAATATTAATCTTGTAAGTAAACACATGAATAGAAAAGTAAGAGCGGATCACTTCCAATTCTCTCTTTCCTGTGAAGTAAACGCTCCCATAATGTATGAAACCTTATGGGGAAAGCCAAAGACTCGTATTAGTTTCATTGTGGGAAGGAAAAATAAATTTTGTGCAAAGCTAACTGCAAGCTTGCAATATAAATTGCTATTAGCTTATTTGGTTTATAGATTTAATAAAAATTTAATTATTTTATAGAAAAAAATTATAGCAAAAGATTTTGAATTGTGATTTAACCCGTGAAACAAACAAGCTGTATAAGGTTTTGCAAACAAATTTTTGCAAAACATATACAGATCTCACATGATAGAATTGTTGTTATGTTTACCAAAAGCAGACAAATTCTAATTCTTTTGTCAAAAAGAAAACATAGTTACACAAAGCTGTAAATACAAAGTCACTCAAAACCCATATTGTCAAACTCAACTGAGCAAAGCTATAATAAGTCTAGACAAACCAACTACAGAAGACCCATAATTTTTTTCCTTAAAAAAAAATCCTATCAAGCAAAAAAAAAAAAACTCCACTCTATAAACTTGAGAAACTCATCAAAATCAATGACTCCATCTTGATTCTCATTTACTGCTTTTATCATCATCCTCAGCCACTCATCATGATCATCAGCACTGGTTCCATCTTGATCTTCTTTAACCAAACCAAGACTGCACAAAACCCTACCTAATTCCGAGGCATCAATAAACCCATCTTTATTGTCATCAAATACACCAAAAACTTCCTTCAACTCCTCCAAACTCGGTTCTTCCTCATCAAAAAGTTCCAAAATCTCTTCTTCACCAATATTGTCAAGAAAAACATTATAATTGTCTCCTTTTCTGTCACAGCAAATGCCTAAGGTGTTCATTACCAGCTTCACTTCCTCTTTGCTCAGCTTAATTTCCTGTCCCAGCGCTGCTCCAGAACTGAATATTGCTTCGTTTTTCTCGGTCTTAAAGATCCATTTTATAGGCAAAACGGACCTGGCCAAGCTTGAGAAGAAGTTTAAGGTTCTTGACCGAAAAAGGAAGCCCAAGTGAAGTTAATAGTATTTTTTAGCATCTTGACAAAAATGGTTTGTCATTAGTGTAATGCAAGGGAGATTTTATAGGCTTGTTATACATGATAAGCATGCAATATATATATATATATATATATATATATATATACACACACACACGAATGAGTGTGCAAGAAGGTCGTGAACGTTGGTTTGACTTTGTCTTGGGGGAGAAGATAAACACAAATAACACGGCAGTTTGGTGGAATTAATGGAGATATTTCATGCATGACGTTGACTATTGTGAGGAAAAGTAACAAACTAGCTAGTTAGTTTATTCGCTTTAGACGTTGGGTTGTAAACAAACTAGCTAGTTTGCCTGTTCATGATGAGGAAAAGTAACTAACGACTATTATATTTTGGTTTAATATAATCATCCCTGGAGACTATACGAGGGTACAAACAAAATATAAAGTCCAGTATTCTTTGACCAAATATTCTTTCTTCGCGAGAAAGGAAGAAAGAAACAAAGAATGTTTCTTTAGTGTAGCAGCTACCGAGTTCAAACCTGTAATCCTTTATTTCTTTACATATATTCAATCGCAAGAAACGCCTAATCTTTACTCATATAAAAAAGGAGAATGCAAGTTTTTTTTGTGCCCTATTAATGAATGCCAAGTGTCGCTTCCTCCTTTTTCTTTCACCTATTTTTCTTCTTTCTTTATCATTTTTTCTCTTTTCTCTTTTTTGTTCTATTATTTTATTTGAATTTTTCATGTTAAAATAACCTTTTCAAAATTACATATTCTTTTTTATTTATGTTGAAACTATTTTTCTTAAATGTGTTTCTGTTTAGACATCTTTTTTCTCTCAACATTATTTTTTCAGTTGTAATTTACAAATAATGTACCATCTAATTTGTCTCATGATATTTTTACTAAAACAAGCCAAAATAAAATAAATAAGAGAAAGTTAGGCAAATGACCTATTTTGATCACTTTTTAAAATAAAGAGCTTAACTTTTTTAAAACTTAAAGAAATGACCGAACTTTTTGAAAATGAGGGAAATGATCTTAAATTATTGATGTACATCATTGATTGATTAACGTTAGTAAATCACTTATTAAGTTTAGTTTATTGCTAATAATTTGATTAATCATTAATCTACTAATAATTTATCGTCAATAAACCAATAAATTATTAAGAGAATAAATTACCAAGCTAATTAATGATAAACTGTAAATCAATACATCATTGATGTACTTTAATTTATTAGTGATATACTGATATTAATCAGTATATCATTAATGTACTTCAATATATCATTAATATACAAAAATGACCTTTTTTAATTTTAAAAAACGTAGGCTATTTACTTAAAAAAGAGCTTTAAAAAGGATCATTTGCCTCTAAATTTCAAATAAATAATAAATCAAACTGAAAAGTAAACTTTAGAGAAAATTTTACAAACGCACATAAATATTTAACAGATTGAATACACATGTGCATGGTACATGCTTTAAGACTAGGAGACAGAAAAATAAAACCTCATATTTGAATTTTGTGGCCCTTATACAATGTTTCTATTTGACATTGCTAATCTTTTAGTATTAAAGATAAATCTCACACAGATATTTCTCAGCAATTTCAATCAACTCTTACGAATAGTTATGAAGGCAAAACTGGAAAGAAGAAATTAAGAAGTAGGTAAATAGGTGTGGTGAGGTCGTATTCTTGTTTGTAAATGAATATTAATTAGAAAAGAAAATATGAATTGGTATGCCTAGGGATTGAAATCAGCACTAGAGCTTCATCTTTTGTTGTCTCAAGATGGCGAATTGAGCCACATTTTTTGTCCCATGGGAGGATTGTAATTTTTTTTACTTTTCCTTCTTCTTCTTCCTTTTTTTTTTTTTTTTGCAAAAAATTAACAAAAACAAGAGTCACAAAAATTATTCTAGATAGTGATAAACGAAAGAACACACGCTACATATGTGCACAAAATGAAAATCCTCAAATTATTTTCCATCTAATTTCTTCACCCAAGTTTTGTACTTCCTGCTTCCTTCCTACTTTCTAACCATGCCGAAAAGGTAAAGAAATGATTCCACCGCAACTTTTAAATAAAAGAACAAAAACTACTCAAAATAATAATAATAATAATAATAATAATAATAATAATAATAGTAATAATAAT